>QRDG01000167.1:347804-505197 GCA_012064385.1 Puccinellia tenuiflora | reverse complement strand
CCGCCCCCAGCAGCCCCTCCCACTTTTCAAATCCCATTTTTCCACTCGCCGCCCTCCTCCATTCCGTCGCCACCGCTGCAGATCCCTAGCTCGCGGCCGCTGCAAATCCCTAGCTCGCCGCCGCCCCTGCAAATCCCTAGCTCGTCACCGCTGCTGCAAATCCCTAGCTAGCCTCACCGCCCTCCCCTCCTTTCCGTCGTCGTCGCTGCTGCAAATCCCAGCTCGTCACCACCCCTACAAATCTCTAGCTCGTCGCCGCCCCTACAAATCCCTAGCTCGTCACCGCTGCTGCAAATCCCTAGCCTCACCGCCCTCCCCTCCTTTCCGTCGTCGCCGCTGCTGCAAATCCCAGCTCGTCGCCGCCCTCCTTCATATCGTCGCCGCCGCTGCAAATCCGTAGCCTCGCCGCCCTCCTCCTTCATCCCGGTATAGTTCGTCCGCACAATTTGTTAAACACATGTTCTACTAATAGGGGTTACGATTAGTTGTCATTACTTATTTTTCTACTTTATATCTACTCCTGCTCTAACAAATGATAGATAATTTAACTTAGCAGTGACTACGAGTACTAATTTGTTCGTATATATGCACATTTTCTAATTTCTACTTCTTTCACCTTAATCAAAAGGATATGACATGCCGTGTATGCAAGAGTAAATGTAAAATAAGCAGGATCTTTACTGGATCCTCATTCATTGTTCGTCTGCAAGAGTCTCACCGCAAGTGCGTGGTAATAAAACAAGCCTCTTCCCCATACACTTTCTGCTTCTTCCTGTTCTAATGTAAGATAAAAATTTATGTTTTGTGCTTTCAATATAACAGATTGTACCATGCACATCTCGGCGAGCATTCAACGAGTTAGTGCGCGAGGAGCATGTGTTGTTTCGTACCCTTGGGTGCACGTACAACATTCAGGTAAGAAAAGGATTGACCAAGACCCGCTTGCATGGCAAACATTGGGAACAGTTCATCGCCAAGAACAATTTCAGCGAGGGGGACATGCTAGTGTTTACCATGACACCACATCCCACCATATATGTTGCCATTATAGACAGCAGAATCATAGTTGCCCAAAGAGTTAGTCTCAACAACCAAGAGAAGAACCGCCTCGTTCAGCTTCTACCAGTAGGAGCCTATGTTGGAATTCCTTTTGCGACTCGCTTGACGAGCACAAATTTGAACAGACATGATATGGTATATATGTACCACAGGACCGCCTCTTTCATGCCTCCTAAATTTCCTAAGTTAATATTCAGCAAACCGCCTCTGACTGACGTATATATATGACATAGTTATGTTATCTTTCGTGCACAGAAACTACCTAAGGTGATAGCAGAAGAGGCTGGCATACCGGCTGAGGGCAATGGAGGACTTCGACTTGGAGCAGCAGGGGCAGCCGTCATCATCACGTACAACACGAAAAGTGACGGCCGCATTGACGTTGACAAGCTGGGTGGAAGAACTTCATCGAAGGCAAGAATTTTGTGATTGGTCAGCCTGTTTTGATCATTCTTAGGAAGACCCCTATGATCTCGGCTCGGAGCTCATCATTGAGTTACATCTCATATAGAACTAAATCTATGTAGTTTGTGGTTGGAGAGAGCTAGAGACATATTATATATATGTATGCTACCAATTGGTTATGCTTTATATGTATTACCAATTGGTTCAGGTTTTGTTGATGCATGCAATCCTGATTTATTCCTGCTAATATAACATTACCCCGGAAAACGGCCCAGAGGGCATGAATATTCCTCCGCATGGGCCGGAGAGAAAACCCGGACACTCCGCAGGCTAATGACGGCCAGCAATTGTAGCCGTCTGCAAAGGATTATCATTACAGACGACTGTTATTCCTGGCCGCCTCTAATGTTTTTCTTATTAGAGACGGTTTGTATTCGTGGCCGTCTGAGGGCTTCCCTCATTACAGCCGGTTCCTGGAACCGGCTCTGATGATGGATCACAATAGAGACAGTGAGCCGGAGATGGTTGGAATAACCGGCTGAGGTGAGGCCCTGGGGCCGGCTATGATGTGGGATTCTGTACTAGTGTAACAATTACTTAACCAAAGCATCCACTAGCATCGGGCAACTCGGGGAATGCCCGAGGCGTCCAGGTGGGACCCACGCGCGGCCAAGCCTGGGCCGCGCCTGGTGGCGTCTAGGGGCTGCAGATCCCCTCCTGGCTCCGTCTTTGTTTCTTTGTAAAAATAAATCATGTAAATTTGCAGCCAATTCCAAAAAACTTCCCCGGACAGCTTTTCTGAAACAAAAAGACAGCAGAAAACAGGAATATCTTGTCAATAGGTTAGTTCCATGAATTATGCCAAAATAATATAAAAACATGTGTCAATGATATATGATCAAGCATGGAACATCAAAAATTATAGATACGTCTGGTACGTATCATGTAATTTGACGCAATCGCGGAGATAATGAGGATTCACCCACTCGAGGGTCAACTTAGACTCAGATCTTGAATAAATAACCTTTGAGACGGCTAAGTGAAGCGTCCCAATGGTCTCAAGCCAACACGATTAAAATCAACCATGGCCGCACCATGTTAAACTTAAAACTTTTATGTTAATCGTTTATTTGATTGATTGCAGGAGTTTACCAAGGAAATTCAGCCGACGACTTGATAATTAAATGAACTTTGGCGACTTCAACTGAAGCTGAAGAAGGTAGCCAGTTCTAGCTAATTAAACTCATTGGCTAATTTCAGTGTAATACCCAACGGGGTAGGACAACAAAGAGAGACGACTAGCAAGGCTATGGTGGCATATGGCATGCTTACGGATGCCCGCTCCAATGGGCTTACACGGAGCAACGTGGGTCGGCTCGAGATCAAGCAGGGTCAGTACGGAACCCGCCCGAAAGATGGTGACTTAACTTGGAAGAGAAGAAGACCTAGTCTACCTCAAATAGGAGACCGACCCTGTAATCGAATTGAGGTGCTATGTAACCCAAATACGGTCGTGTATATAAGTCCGGCAGGGAGCACCCTCAAGATACCAAACAATATTGATTTCATTGTAGTCATAGATCGAACAACCATGAGAGGCCGAACCTGGTTACATTGTGCATACCAATCCCGTCTCCAAAATTACTTAAGTCGCCTAAGCTCTCGATAGCCACCCTATGATCAGTGACGGAGCTGGTATACAAGGGTTGGGTTCAGATGAACCCAACGGCTAACGCAATGATGTTTTCCTCCGGCTTCGCCCCTTCCTATGATGGCCTGTGCTTTGACAACCCTCATGGCTACACGAAGATAGCCAGCTTTGAGTCTTATGTTCAATCTGCGCGTCCTGCCCAGCATCTCTTCTAAAACTCCACTTCCACTCTAGATCCAATTTTTGGTCGGCTTTGCCTAATATTGATGATGATTCCAGGTCGCTGCCGCTTCAAATCGCTGGCAGTGGGTAAAAAAAGTGGCATGCGTGCCCTCTTAGGTTTGGTGCTGCGTCAACTTCTTTAGCTTCCCTGTCGTTGAAGTAGTTTCTTTTGTCTAGAAAATTTCTTTGGAAGCTGTCTTTTCGATCGTTTGTACTCTACCTTTGTGTTGTGGCTTCATGCAGTGGAGCCGGCCGGGAGTGGAACCCCCTGTTATTCTAAAACAAAATTGTCCTATCTTGGACTTGGTACTCTTTATTATAAGAACGAAGAAGGTTACCAAAGAAAGCACAAGTGGACTCAGTTAGAAAAGAACGTGACACCTTTTTCTTGGTTGGTGAAATTACAATGTTATTACGGGCAGTACTTTCCTGTGAAATTGTACAAGCCCACATGTCCAAGGTTTTGACGGAACAACACTGCTTAGGTGTTGGGCGGGCAAGATGTTGTCCTACGGAGACCGATTGGTGTTGATCAATTCGGTGCTTACTAGTTTACCTATGTTTCTCCTCTCTTTTTCTTAATTCATGTTGGGGTAAGAAAGAGGCTTGATTACTTTCGTTCAAGGTTTTTTTGGCAGAGCGACAGTGTTAAGAAGAAATATAGGTTAACAAAATGGAATATAGTTTGTCGGCCTAAGGATCAAGGTGGTTTGGGTATTCAGGTTTTAGATATAAAAAACAAATGTTTACTAAGCAAATGGCTTTTTAAGATTCTAAGGGAAGAGGGTGTTTGGCAGGAGTTGTTATCCAACAAATACCTTCAAGGAAAAACACTAGCTCAAACCGAACCTAAATCTACTGATTCCCCTTTTTGGAAAGGGATTATGGCTGTCAAACATGATTTCTTTCAAAGGGGAAAGTTTATGGTTGGCAATGGCCTCCATACCCGTTTTTGGGAGGACGTGTGGCTTGGGGATAGGTCTTTGGCCGACCAGTATCCATCCTTGTTCAACATTGTGCGCCATAAAAATGTTCTAGTGTCCACAGTGCTAAGTAATAATCCCCTAAACATTGAGTTTAGAAGAACATTGACCGGAAGAAATTGGGACTCATGGAAGAAACTTGTTGAGAGACTAATGAGTATCTCACTTTCTAATGAGGCGGACAAGTTCAAATGGAACTTAACTACGACCGGTCAGTTCACTGTTAAATCTATGTATGCAGATTTTTTGCATGGTCACACTCCATTCCTTCGGAAATATCTATGGAAATTAAAGGTTCCCCTAAAAATCAAGGTGTTCATGTGGTTCCTGCACAGGAAAGTCATCCTTACTAAAGATAATTTGATTAAAAGGAATTGGGTCGGGTGTAAGAAATGTGCATTTTGCACTGAGGATGAAATAGTGGAGCATCTTTTCATACACTGCCCTTTTGTTAGAAACATTTGGCGCCTCATCCACTTCACTTTTAATATCTCTCCTCCTACTAGTGTAGCAAACATGTTTGGACATTGGTTAGATGGAATAGATAAGGACACTAAAGCACGGATTCGCATTGGTGTTTGTGCTTTTTTATGGGCTGTTTGGATTTGTAGAAATGATGTTGTGTTTACTTGGAGGTGCTCATTTTTTGCAGGTTGTTCACCGTGCCATGTATTGGATTCATATGTGGTCATATCTCCTTCCATCGGAGCAGCGGGCTCTTATGGATGCTGGTTGTACCCGTCTTATGGCGGTGGTCCGAGCTATTTGCTGCCAGCATGGGTGGCAACATACTAGAAGGCTCCAAGATGTGTAGTCTTCTGTTAGCTCTTTTTATGTGGCTGGTTCATGTCGCCACTTTGAGTGGTCCTTGAGATGTAATAAGCTACTTAATACTTTTTGTTACTTTTCAATTTATATAAAGGCTGTGTGCATCATCATGATGCAGAGGCCGGGACTCCCCATTTCAAAAAAAAAAAAACACACCCAATCAAGTACAATTAAGTATATGATCGAAGTATGCAACACAATTATCCTTAGATCTCTTCCTAATTAACATGACACTTAACGCATGGCCAACTGAAATGTCACCGTACCCAACCATGTGGTACGGACTTTCTGGTTGAGCAGCAGTAGGTGTGCCACTGACGACTGACGATGCCATCATCCTATGTCGTAACTACCGCGTGCTTGATTACAGAATTCAAGAACTCTGTATTATTCAATCTCCTGCTTCCGTAATCCAGCATATGAATTCCAAAACTTTCTATTGTCCTAACACTTCTGCATATATCCGGTAGCGCAGACCAAGCATCCGAGGCAAGTACATGAGTAAGTACACCAGTATGCTACTCTGCAAAGGTCTGGCCTGAACCTATGGATTGGTCAGCTCCTAGTTACATCGCAGCCCTGATCTTCCCATTCCTGTTGTTGTGTGCCTCCGATGACCGACTTGTCCCGGGCAAGCCGCTCTCCCCTGGCGCCACCATCGTTTCGGACGGCGGTGACTTCGCCTTGGGCTTCTTCTCTCCGTCCAGGTCCACCCTAGCCAACATGTACCTCGGCATCTGGTACAATGGCATCCCCGAGCTCACGGTTGTGTGGGTTGCCAACCGAGAAACCCCGGTAAGGAACGACCCTTCTTATCCACCGACGCTCTCCCTTACCAACACCTCCGATCTTGTTCTGTCCGACGGTAGTGGTGGCAACGTGGTTTGGACGACCAACGTGACCCCTGCGCCCCCAACCTCTTCTCCCTTTTCGCCAGCCGCGGTGCTTCTGAACACCGGCAACCTCGTCATCCGGTCGCCCAACGGCACCACCTTGTGGCAGAGCTTCGAGCACCCGACGGACACGTTCCTCCCTGGCATGAAGTTCCAGATGAACTACAAGAAGCGCGCCGGCGATCGCCTGGTATCCTGGAAAGGCACCGACGATCCATCGCCGGGAAGCTTCTCCTACGGCGGCGACCCGGCTACGGCCCTCCAGATATACCTCTGGAACGGGTCGCGCCGTGTGTCTCGCATGACCCCGTGGACGGGATACCTCATGAAGAACGAGTCCCAGACGGCGACCTTCGGCGCAAACATGTATCTGGCCGTTGTAGACAACAGCGACGAGATCTACCTAACCTTCAGCCTCCCGAACGGCGCCTCGCGCACCAGGTACGTGCTGAGCTACTCCGGCAAATACCAGCTCCAAAGCTGGAACACAAGCTCGGGGCATGGTCCGTCCTCGAGGAGTGGCCGGCAGGGGGGATGCAACCTGTACGGCTACTGCGGCACCCACGGTTACTGCGACAACACGGATGTAGTCCCAAGTTGCAAGTGCCTCCAAGGTTTCGAGCCCAGGAGCGTGAAAGAGTGGAACGCCGGGAGGTTCTCCGAGGGGTGCCGGAGGAAGGAGAAGGTACGTTGCAGCGACGGTTTCTTGGCCATGACGGGGATGAAATCGCCGGACAGGCTCATGCTCGTCCGGAACCGAACGTTCGAGGAGTGCGCGGCGGAATGCGGCCGCAACTGCTCCTGCGTGGCGTACGCTTATGCCAACCCGACCAGCGGCGGGTCCAAGGGAGATGTGCAAAGGTGCTTGGTGTGGGCAAGGGAACTAGTTGACACGGCCAAGGTAGGTGACGTGCCTGGCAGTGACACACTATATCTCCGGCTTGGGGGATTAACGGATGCAGATGGTACCTATCTAGCCTCTCCTTCTCTCAGCTACCAGTTTTGTCTCCACTGAAATACAATTTCATCCTTGACCTTGTCTATGCGATCGGATATTCGTATGTATGTATGTATTGCGCAGATAAAAGGACAAAGAGCAGTGTACTACTGAAGATTGTACTACCAGTATTGGGAAGTGTTGTGGTACTCATATGCATTTGCCTTGCTTGGCTAAAATTCATAGGTATGGTTCGGAGGTCAAATATAATATTTATTTCCTTTATATAGATATATATATATATATGCCTACATTTCAATCATCAACATATAAATGGTCATGAAATTGTGGCAGCAGGTGCTAACAGAAATTGGCTAAAGCACAAGATGATAATATTCAGTGATACCGGTTCACCTTACGAACTTGGAGAAGGAAACCCTCAACATGATCATGAGTTCCCATCTATAAGACTTGAGGAAATTGCGCTAGCAACACACAATTTCTCAGAAGCATGTAGAATTGGACAGGGAGGCTTTGGGAAAGTTTATAAGGTAATCCACTCACTTGGTTCCTCTTATTTTTATGCTATTAATCATTGCATTCGGTTACTCATATGATCTACGCAGAATTAAGTCTCGACGTGCAATTCTTTAGGGAGTGCTAGGTGGTCAAGAAGTAGCTATCAAGAGACTAAGTGAGCATTCCCAACAAGGAACAGTGGAATTCAGAAATGAAATAATTCTAATTGCCAAATTACAACACAGAAATTTGGTTCGACTTCTTGGATGTTGCGTGGAAGGAGATGAAAAGCTACTCATTTATGAGTATTTGCCTAACAAAAGCTTAGATGCTACCCTTTTCGGTATATTTTTCGAGTACACCATGAGCCCGTAAAAACAAATTAATCAAGTATTTTTTTTCTTATGGTTGCTTTTATTTACAGATGAGTCAAGAAAATCACTGCTAGATTGGACAACACGGTTTAATATAATCAAAGGGGTCGCAAGGGGGATGCTTTATCTCCACCAAGATTCAAGACTAACCATAATTCATAGAGATCTCAAAGCTAGTAATATTTTGCTGGATGCAGAAATGATTCCAAAAATATCTGATTTTGGTTTGGCAAGGATCTTCGATGATAAGCAACAACAGGCAAATACCCAACGCGTTGTTGGAACATAGTGAGTGGACATTTGAACTAATAGTCGGTCATATTAACTTGAGGTTAAATTCAAATACCATTTTACTAATTCATGCAAGTTGGATGATAGCGGCTACATGGCTCCTGAATATGCAATGGAAGGTGTCTTCTCTATGAAGTCCGATGTCTATAGTTTCGGTGTGTTGCTTTTGGAGGTTGTAACTGGTATGAAGAGAAGCTCTACTAGTCGTACCACAATGGGATATCCCAACCTCATTGTCTACGTGAGTACACACATTCCTTTCCTGAACTTTCAATTAAAATAAGAATGGTTTTGAAACCATAACCAACTCGTGAATTTTAATTGTTTTAGTCATGGAATAAGTGGATGGAAGAGAAGGCAAAGGATTTGGTAGACTCGTCTATCATGGATAATTGTTCCTTAGATGAAGTCTTGCTTTGCATCCATGTGGCACTCTTGTGTGTTCAAGAAAAACCAGATGATCGACCACTCATGACATCTGTTGTGTTCGTCCTGGAGAACGGAAGCACCACACTTCCAACCCCGGATACCCCTGCCTACTTCGTAAAACAGAATACTGGAACGGAGAACATAAGAGAGAACTCCATTAATACTTTTACGCATACTGAAATAGAGGGGCGATGATATATATGTTCTTTAATTCAAACATTGTCCAGCCTTTTGCATCAAATTAATTCTCAGTATATTTCTATGTATATTCTGTTGGTTTTACTAGCAATCCCATTTTGCCAAAATTTCTAATGATATATTTTTTATTTGAAACGTCACCAGCGAACCTCAATGAAGTGAGGATGATAGGAGTTAATTGCACAAATGGTACATCAACTCGGCAGGTGTCTAGGTACAAAAACTATAAAAATGCTCATATGGGTACACTAACTTGGCATATTGGAACAAAGGAGGCCAGCACGATGCTACATAAGAAAATTTGGTCACGCGCGCGGGGAGCTGGCCGAGCGAGGAGAGAGGGGTTTAGTCAGAGTTTTAGTCACCGAGAGGGGGTGTTATCTACGAATAGCGCTTCATCTTATAGTTTAGTTCTGACTTAGAAATCTTTAATACCTGTAAATGTTTGTGTCGTGGTATGTTTTTGGCGAAGGTTATACGTTGTGTGTTGTGGTGACGCCGGTGGTTGGGCGTCTTCAACCATCATTCATGTCGTCTTGTAATCCTTGGGTTTCAACACCAAAACCAACATAGGAATGAAGATCCTTTTAAAAGTTTGCATCTGATGTGCTTAATCATCAAGGCATCCTTAACTTAGAGACGATCAAGCGCCGTGATCCAACAAAAGATGATAAGTCGTCTAATTTTTGCTTCGGCATTATGGTGTATTATGGTAATCTCATTGACCTCACATGTTTGGTTATTTTATTCTTTGTTTGGCCTGTTTTGCTGATTTTCATCGCTAATATTCAACGGAAGATTACAAAAGAAGTGCACATGACACAATTTAGGAACAACAATAGTCTAAAGCTTGGCGATGTAGAAGAATGTTTTTTGAACAATTTCCTTTTATTTTGACTAAGGAGCAAAAGCAGCGGCAAGTGACATAGCGAAGATGCGGCAATCCATATTCTAGGAGCAGAAACGAGTATCTGAGAAACCGTTGCTAAGGGCATATCTAACAGATCCCTTAAAACCTTATAATGGAAAATCAGTTTGATATACTCCGAAACTGGTTTTACGGTTTGAAAATGCATTTGCCAGACCATATACTGGAAATTCATACCATAAGATTTTGAAAATGGACTCAGTGTTGAAATTTGTTGTGACAATTCATCAAGCAACAAACAACAGTTTAACAAACAACATAGAAATTCATCAAACAACATAGTAGTACGTAGATCTAGGCGCGACGAAAACCCTAACCCTAAGACGGTGAGTTCCGATGAACTACTCATGTATGCTGAGGTAGAACTTTATGAAAGATTTGCACATGGCCACCGCGACCTAGTGCTCCTCCCTGGCTACTTTGAGGCAGCGCTTGGTATCGTCATCGCCATTCGCCGCCGCACGTTCAGCGTGACGAAGGCCATGCCGGTTTTGTGATAGCACTTGACGTGCAACAGGATGTGCTTGTCGAGCACATCGAAGCCCGCACACGTGCGGGAGCCCCTGCCGGGGGTCCAGGACATCCTTCGGTGGTCCCACACCCACCTTGACCTCGTCGTGCGGCACTCCTCATCGTTCTCGATCAGGACCGTGAGCGACACCGCACAGAGCTCCCCGTATCCGCATCGTGTAGGCAACGACGGTGAGTGAGAGCTTCCCGCCTCGGCGGCGGCGCAGTTCTCCGTGAAGAAGTGGGCGCACCTGTCGTGCAACCCGTTCCAGTTGGTAAAGTGGCAGGGGCTACACTTGCGAGCGCCCTCCGGTCAGTGGAGGTGACTTTGCTCCTCCTTGTCGAAGCTCGGAGGTGCTCCCCATGGCCACGCCCGGAGGGGCCCACATCCATGATCCATCCTGGAGGAGCTCCCACGGTCGCGGGAGGTGTCGTACATCATTGATCTATCAGCGGAGGAGAAGAGAATGCGACAGAGGAAATTGAGGACGCAGCGGAGGGACTGGAAAATCGAACGGAGGGACTGGAAAATCGAACCTTAAATCAGCCTCCATCCCATTGATATAGCAAGAATGAAAATTGATTTAGAGTGCCCAAATAAAATTTAGACTGAACCGATATGTGGTTGATCAGGCCATAAAAATGGTCCAAAACTGCATATGGCCCACAATTATAAGGGCCGGTGGTTTATAAGGACAAGTACATTGTGCGGCACTTAGTTGGGCGTTTAAAGGAATAAAAATAAAGAGCACGTAATTATTGTAGGACCGTGCTAACTAGGGCACGTGTCCTAGATTAGACTTTCGTGGGCATGAATGGAATATGATAACTGAGTCATGCATGCAGCCACTAGGTTGATTTCTTTTTTCGGTTTTCAAACTTTAAAATGTTTTATCTTTTAAACCGTAAGTCGAAATTCGGATCCGTTTGCATGGTTAACTTTGTCACGCCGATATCTTCGAAAGTAGATCCCATATTGATATGTTTTGACAAAAAAAAAATCAATCTTAGTTTCCAGATTATAGTCAGTTGGTCACGAGATATAGTCGTGTTGATCACCAAGTTAGAATCAAATGGTTGCTAGTTTTTTTTAACTTCGCTACTCACCAATGTAAGTCTTTATGATGTTGGTGTGATCTTTTATGTGTTTAGAGTGGATCCAATACTCATTCTCTGAATATGTTGATCATTATTATGAGAAAAATATATAAAAATTATCTGTTGATTGTATGCTTTTTTTGCAAGGTAATACGTTTCTCATTAATAAATAAAAAACAAGATACAAAGCATGTACACACCGATCTTACAGATCTGTAAAGATAGGATAAACCTATATGACAAACCAACGCCTATCCCTATCCTTCGGCACCACCAAAGTATACACCAAAGTGAAGCGAGACAGATCACCTCTTCACCCGAGCTCGACGCGGCTCCATCGCTGATCATCAGCTTTACGGACCTCTAAAGTAGTTTGCCATAAGCAAAACCATTGTCGTTGAACGAACCAGACCGTGGCAACATGTCCCCGGACACGCCATCGAATTTCAGAACTGACACCCCCACATGACTAGGACGTCGAAGAAGCAAGTCAGAACTGTCAGCCTCCATCCACAAACCCAACACAGGATACACCATCTTCCAACTGTCACATGCGCAGACAACCGTCTGCACGTACTCCTAGAAGACACATCCTCCCTACTCCACCATGACGTCTAAGAGAACGCCGCAGCAACGGGGACATAGCAGAAGGAGAGGCACACCTGATGGGGTCGCCGCCGCCGCCTCGCCGACACCATCCATGAACCCTAAGTTCGCCTATCCGAAAGATCGACAAGCACACGATGCCATCAACTCCGAGACATTGCCATGAAAGACACCGCCGGTGTGGGAGTGGAGCTAAGGCAGATTTATTCATCCGGACGCCGCTCCCACCACCCCAACGGCACATCACGACCTGCAAAACCAAAACCTAACTACAGAGCGGAGGAAACCGGATCCCCTCTCCCTCCCGCCGCCGGAGCAGCAGGCGGAGAGAGAGAGGGGACTAGCACGTTCCGCGGTGGAGATCGGCCGGAAAACAGTCGCCTCCTGATCGCCGTCTCTAGCGGTTAGGTCGGGAGCGACGCGTTGCGTATACCTACCACACACGTGACTGTATGCTATTTGAATATGGTAACTGTTAACTAGTATGATGGTAACTACAGTACAATAACTTGGCAACTGACGACGAAAAAATATTTCATCAAAATATATTAAGATAGGATTTTGTTTTAAAATTCTCGTCGAGATGACCCATCGGTGAAGGCAGATCGTCAATTGAATTAACGGTTTAAAAGATAATTTATTTTAAAATTTTGCATCATGGAGTACGATCGTTATTCTCTCCGCCCCTATAGGAGCCGAAGCTAACTCCCAGACGTCGTACGGGAGTTCATCCGTAGGACGTTCTCTAAGTAGAATAATCAATTATTGTATACGTTTGCGTCTAACCCTCCAAGGGCCGGCACTTAGATCGATCGCTAGCTTCCACAACGATCGCATAGGTGCCGTGAAATCGGCTAGAGATGCTCTAAGCTCATCAGCGACCGTAGGCGCCTTTCTTCCTCCGACATGTGGGTCCGCCCAAATGCTCATAATCCAACCCGTTAATCCCCGTAATTCGCCGTTTCCTACTTTTCATGGTTTTCCCCACCAAATGGAGCAAGCCCATGTCGCGTTACCTGCTCCTCCGCCGCCACCTCTCAGCCGCGGCGGCCGCCGCTGCAACCACGGCACCGCTCCCCACGAGGAACGTCCACCGCGTGTTCGACAAGAGCGCGCACAGCGACCGTATCCAGGAACTTGCCCGGCTTGGCCGCCTGCGGGAGGCCAGGGAGGTGTTCGACGCCATGCCACACCGCAGCATTTTCGCCTGGAACACCATGATTTCCGCGTACTGCCACAGCGGAATGCTCGAGGACGCGAGATCCCTCGCCGACGCTATCTCCGGAGGGAACGTGCGCACGAGCACCATCCTGGTGTCAGGCTATGCTCGCCTCGGCCGCGTGCTGGACGCTCGGAGGGTGTTTGACGGAATGCTCGAGCGGAACACCGTGGCGTGGAACGCCATGGTCAGCTGCTATGTACAGAACGGGGACATCACTATGGCACGCAGGCTGTTCGATTCGATGCCGAGCAGGGATGTCACGTCATGGAACTCGATGCTCACCGGGTATTGCCACAGTCGACAGATGGTGGATGCACGGCGTCTGTTTGAACAAATGCCGGAGCGCAACTTGGTTTCTTGGACGGTCATGATTTCTGGGTATGCTAGAACCGAGCAGCATGCCAAGGCTTGGGACATCTTTCGCATGATGCACCGTGAAGGTGTGTCGCCAGACCAGTCGAATTTTGCCTCCGTGCTTATTGCTGTGACGGGTCTTCGGAATCTTGGTGTTCTAGAGGGCATCCGCCCTCTAGCCCTTAAGACAGGCTTTGAGAGTGATGTGGTCATCGGGACATCGATGTTAAATGCTTATACTAGGGATGCAGGTTCTCTTGACATTGCAATAAAATTCTTTGAGGGTATGCTGGAGAGGAATGAGTATACATGGTCAACCATGATTGCTGCACTATCTCATGGTGGTCGAATCGATGCTGCTATTGCCGTCTACGAAAGAGACCCTGTAAAATCCATTCCATGTCAGACCGCACTGCTCACAGGCTTAGCTCGGTGTGGAAGGATTACTGATGCAAGGATTTTATTTGAGCAGATTCCAGATCCTATTGTTGTGTCGTGGAACGCCATGATTACTGGGTATATGCAGAATGGAATGGTTGATGAGGCAAAGGAGCTGTTCGATAGGATGCCTTTTAGGAACACGATATCCTGGGCTGGTATGATTGCAGGGTATGCACAGAATGGAAGGAGTGAAGAAGCTTTGGATTTACTCCAAGCACTCCATAGGAACGGGATGTTACCTAGCCTATCTAGTTTGACTAGTAGCTTCTTCGCTTGTTCAAATATCGGAGCTCTTGAAACAGGAAGACAAGTGCATTCACTTGCTGTTAAGGCCGGCTGCCAATTCAATAGCTATGTATGTAATGCTCTCGTGACTATGTATGGCAAGTGCAGAAATTTGGAGTACGTGAGACAAGTCTTTAATGGAATGAGAGTGAAAGACACGGTGTCATGGAACTCCTTTATTTCAGCACTAGTACACAATAATGTGCTGGAGGATGCAAGGCATATATTTGACAACATGCTCAGCCGGGATGTTGTATCTTGGACTACAATAATATCTGGATATGCACAGGCTGAACGGGGAAATGAGGCAGTGGATTTTTTCAAAAGAATGTTACACGAGCATGAATTACCAAATTCACAAATACTAACGATACTTCTCAGTGTTTGTGGAAGTGTAGGTGCTTCTAAGCTTGGGCAACAAATCCACACAGTAGCTACTAAGCATGGCATTGATTCAGAACTTATAGTGGCTAATGCTCTCATGTCAATGTATTTCAAGTGTGGTTCTGCAGATTCTCATAAGGTTTTTGATTCAATGGAGGAACGTGACATATTTACATGGAATACCTTCATTACAGGTTGTGCACAACATGGCCTTGGAAGACAAGCCATCAATATGTATAAGCATATGGAATCCGCAGGGGTGTTGCCAAATGAGGTAACTTTTGTGGGGCTTTTAAATGCATGCAGCCATGCTGGTTTGGTAGATGAAGGTTGGCAATTTTTCAAGTCAATGAGCAGGGATTATGGGCTAACTCCTCTGCTGGAACACTACGCGTGCATGGTGGATCTACTTGGGAGAGCTGGCGATGTGCAAGGAGCTGAACAATTCATTTATGATATGCCTATTGAGCCAGATGCAGTAATTTGGAGTGCTCTTCTTGGGGCATGCAAGATTCACAAGAATGCAGAAATTGGTAGAAGGGCTGCTGAGAAACTCTTCGCTGCCGAGCCATCAAATGCTGGCAACTATGTCATGTTATCAAATATATATTCTTCTCTGGGTATGTGGGTGGAAGTTGCAGAGGTACGGAGAATTATGAAACAACAAGGTGTCACAAAAGAGCCTGGCTGTAGCTGGATGCAGATAAAGAACAAAGTGCACTCATTTATCACTGGAGATAAACAACATGAGAAAATCAAAGAGATAGAATCTGTCCTCCAGGATCTGTACACTTTGTTAAGGACTACAGGCTATGTGCCTGACACTGAATTTGTTCTCCATGACATTGATGAAGAGCAGAAGCAAAGTTCCCTTCTGTACCACAGTGAGAAGCTTGCTGTTGCTTATGGCCTTCTTGTTACACCCAACAACATGCCTATACAGATAATGAAGAACCTTCGAATATGTGGTGACTGTCACACTTTCATGAAGTTTGTATCACATGTCACCAAGAGACATATTGACGTTAGGGATGGAAATCGGTTTCATCATTTTAGGAATGGAAGTTGTTCATGTGGTGACTTTTGGTGATACACTATTTTGACTTTTCTATTAGCATCAAAGCATATAAATTCTGATGATTCTGGATGAGATGTCAGACTGCCATTCAGAAGTTAATAGAACACAAAGCAAAGAAGAGTATGCTGACTATGTTGCTATGCTGTGCTCTACCATGATTTCATGGATGCAATATTGAGATGGTGAACAGTATGTTCACCCCTTAGAAGTGCATGGATGGGCATCTGGTGAGTGCATAAAATATATGGTTATCCAGTTTACTTGACACTGTATGGTAATTACCAGTCTATTCAACAGCATTATTGTTACTGTATTATTTTGCATTTTAGTTTAACAAGAAGAAACAAAGGGAGGATGGACGGGTGTAGCTGAAAGCCACACAAATTTTGCATAACAGATAAACTGTCAATATGTATCAACCATATGCAGGCAAGTTGACACTTAGCACCCTATTTGTTAATGCTGATGAACAGAGCCATTTCCTGTGTCTGCCTAATGTCCGTCGGCCTGTTCTCTTACCATGTGTGTTCAGTTATTATGGCCGAGCCTTGGCCATGTACAGATTCTTTCTATCCATGCAATGCTAATCTACTGATGTTGTCAGCGGAGTCCCTCGTCCACCATGTATGAATAGCGGTATCCCCCATTTTGGACAGTGACGAGGTAGTCGACGCAATTTGCATGTGTATTTGCGTTCGGCTTTGCTACTTTCCTTCTAGACAATAAAAGAATGTCCACGGAAGGGAATAGTCTACGTGGCCCGGGGTAGTCTCAAGGCTTTTACGTGTTCTCGCAGAAACAATTCTATGGCTTGACAAAAAAGAAGACAAATTTGGCACTGAATTCATGCGTCTTCCTGTACCAAATGAAACCATTAGAGATGTGACTAACATGTACAAATAGCTTTTGGCTGCAGTTTTTGTAAGTTAACAAGGGATAAGTCTGTTGAGGACTACTTCAAGATGTTTACATATTGCATCCTCAAAGCATATCGGTGATTGAAAGTATGGAGTTCATAATACAGAAGAACTTTCCGGTAACCCATACTTCAGTTAGTTTTATCACGTCAACCATAATGTTCTGCACTGTGAGATTTCAATTGTTTATCAATGAGGATATACCGTTATGCCTAGGGCTGTAAAAAATACTTGGGGTTGACACAAACTGTTGTAGTTTGGCTCAAGCCTAGTTAAGCTGCGATCATGCTAGATTTGGCTCGAAACCGTACGTATGTAATATAACATATTAATCAATAGCATTCAGACCTTACCAGTCTGAGCTCGACCATAAAATATACTCATATATGTGTATATCAGACGAATTGGGCCTTATGAGGAGGATCGAGCCTATAATATAATAATACTCACATATATGTACTCGTAGAGTTATCGAGCCTTGTCCAATCAGGCTCAAGTCCTTTGGTCGGGCCTAAGTCGAATATCGAACACCAAACCAGGCTTGCTCGAGCACCGCTAGTTGGCAGAATGGCAGCCCTAGTATAGGCTATAGCAAGACCACCATATGTCTGTTTTTCTTTGCAACATTTATATTGTTTAAACAATGATAGTACATTGAAAACTACAAGGGTCTTGTTGCTTGTAGTCGTTTTGATGTGATATTAACCATTGCTCTTTGGGTTGTGGCAGGGAACCATGGCTATTGGCTATTGCAGCCTTTGTTCTTCACTGGCTAACTAAATGTGAGATTCAAATCGAACCAGTGACCACCCTCGTTTGACTATTTAAATGTGACAACGCATATGGGAGAATGAAATGTATGATGCTGTGGTTTATATATGCCAAACGTATTTCATCCCATGTTTCTAGGCAAATGTAGGAGTTTTATAGGTAACTGAAGCAAAGTAATTTCTGAAGATTCTAGCAGTCATCTAGTGAGATTCACTCTGTGCAGTAGGCTTTGCACGATAAGGGAATGTGTGAGTCGGACCTCAGAAATGCGATTTTGTACAACGGGCTGACTTTCCCGTCTATTTTCATTTATAGGTTCACGCACTGCTGTTAATTACTTGAGTTATTTTTCTTCTTCTTCTTCTTCTCGTGAGGAGTTTCTTCACAAGCCTGCTTGATTTTTTCCTTCAGAGTTCAGAATCAGCATCCATATACAGTATGCTGCAGAATGCAGAGGATTCGTCAGGTCCAGATTGCCCTGCTGCTAGAGATGAGCAGTTAGGCTTGATTAACCCACTGATTTAACCATCAGGTCTGATTACACTAGAAAATAACACAAGAAAACATACATTAAGGATAACTAAGAAAAATAACACTAGAACAAAGATGCATCATCCCATTTTCACCTATGCTTCCAGTCACCTTAGTTCAGTTCAAGACAGCTTCACAGACTGGGAGATGTCCTATAATGGTCTCTCTCATCATTTTCCCACTAGGATTCTCTTGCTTGCAGTTCTCTTCATTATAGCCGATATCATGATGATCTGGAAGTTGAAAGTCCGGAAGCAGTTCATCTTTGCAGTCCAGAATTATATTGTGAAGCAGACAGCACACAAGAATGATACTCGGCAACTTATTTTTATCAGGCCTCCACATGACTTTGTGCAAGATCCTCCAGGAGCCTTTCAGACGTGCCAATGCTCTTGTCGCAAGCATCCTTGCAGCTTTTTGACGGGCATTAAAGTTGGCCATTGGGGTAGATAGATTATCTCCTTCGTACGGAGTCATAAGCCATGGGAGCAGAGGATAACACATGTCACCAACTATGAATTCCCTTATTTCTGCATCTTCCCCTGAAACTCTGACAGGGCCATTCAAGCGTTTCCCAGCCTCACAGAGCTTGTAGAACCCACAGCATTTCAACAAGCGTGAGAATGTCAAGCTGCCCGGCCAACCAGTGACAATATCAATAAATCTCATCTCATGGTCAACAATTCCTTGCAGGAACATACTGTAGTTCTTCGCAGGGTCGCACCAGTCTTCAGATGACTCAACAGCAGGGAGCGTCATGATAATGTGTGTGGCATCAATGGCACCGCAACAATTCGGCAGACCAGACACAGCCTCCAACCTATCTTTGATATCCTCCATCCTTTCTTGGTCCGGCCACACCAAATGGTGTCGAGCCCTCTCTTCCATCGACTCGATGAACCTCCATGTCACTTGCGAAACAGTAGACTGCCCCACGGCAAAAGCAGCTCCAACCGACACCTGCGAATCCCCAGATGCCAGCCTCCTCATGGCAATTGCTACTTGCTTCTCGACACTAAGCAGTCTCCCCTCGATGTTGATCAGCCCAGACGGCGGCCTCGATATCAAATCATCCCGTACAATCGAGCAGATGTAGTCAAAGGTCCTCCTCGATGTCCTGAAGAAATACTTGAATGCTTCCTCCTCATCTGAAGGCACTGGCGCACTTCCACCTGTCCAGCAAAATGAATGAAAACACACTTGTTTAGAGTTCAAAGAGTAGGAAGAAACGGTTTGTTACTATCGTCGTGAGCTTTTATGTTCTGAAATTAGAGTTGTTGTAGCTGTGCTTTTCCTGCATTTTTGTGCTATATCTGACATCTACAGGTCAATAGGAAGACAAGGGTTTTTTCTTTGGTGTACTTAGAAGTAACAGAGACGAAAGTCTAATATCTACAAGATTCGTCCGGCCAGCAAGAAACTTGGCTGCCCATAAACAAACACATGAAAAAAAAATTGGCTGCAGATTGGAGCGAATTTGGTGGGGGATGCAGCAATCAGAAACGGTCTGGGTTTTTGGGGAGATTGAAAGCGCGAGGGTTTATGAGGTCTATACCTGACTGAGCATCCTTGTGGAGTTCCGCATGCTTGCTGAGGAAGGCGTACCACCACTCCGTGTCAGGACCACGGAGGTCTGCCGGGAGCATCGCCGGCATGCCGCCGGACTTGGCTCTCTTGACCGTGCTGGGGTCCTTGTTCTTAGCCTTCCTGGATTCCATGATCTTCTGCTTGCCCTTATTGGGCTTCTTCACCGGGGCCATCTCCGGACCCCATTCCTCCATCTCGCCGACTACTCCTTCCGCCCCCTCTTGTTCTCGTCCGGTGGCTTTCTCTTCGCTGCCTTGGGAACCCATGGAGCTCCTACCAGCAAGACTGACGAGTGGATCTCTCAAGAACAAAAACGCAGTGCAGGGTCCATTTTATAGCAGTGCGAGGTCCACATCTGAACACAGTGGCGGAGGACGGAAAAAAATTAAGGTAGGGAGAACTCCAAAGTGACAGGATAACCTGCACGTTTCTGCATGATGTAGCAATTGAACTACTGCATAGTACTAGTAGGGTTTTTTATAAGGTTTTCTGTTATTTTGTAACCTACTAGATAGTTGATACAAAACATATAAACCTATCAGTTTTAATGGCTCAGTTAACTGAAATTTTACAGTGAGTGCATCTACAAATTTTCAAGCACAACGACAGGGTCGGTGGCAACAGGGGCCATGGCCAAGACAAAAATCATACTAATTGTGGCAATTTAGGGGTTCTACAGTACAAGAACTAAACAAGGCAAGAAAATAATTTGAAGATGTAAAAGTTTAGCAGTTTGATAACAAAATATCAAGGACAGATGGAAAGAGTACTTGAACCCGTGGGCGTCGGTGGCAACTCGAAACCCGTGGCGGCGGAGACGACTCGAACCCGGCGGTGGCGAAGGAGACTTGAATGCGTTGACGGGAGCTCCGCTGCTCCAATATGCAGCGGGAGGGAGGGGAAGTCGCCGCCGCGACGGGAGCTCCGCTGCTCCGGCCGGCGGCCGCTAACCCTAGCGCGGGCGGCAGGTTCCTGTCGCTGCTGGCCTCTGCTTCGTGGCTCGGTCGAACCGTTCCAGTCGATGGAGCTCGAGCCTAACGCTCCTCCATCTCGGCCCAACCCAAAGAGGCAATTAAATAGGAGTACTGCGTGGAGCTCGGTTTAAAAAACAAAAAAAAATCAATATCTGAAACTTTCAAACAAATCGAAATAAAAATCGTAGGTGTAGGTAATTCAAAACATGAAATTTCATCAAAATTATCATTTTTGTGTAGCCTAAAATAATACGATTTTTGCATTGAAAATTTAACGCCGGTAGATCTCAACATTATCTACACCTAATAATTCGAATTTTTAAAACATAAAAGTGCATGCTTTGGGATTTTTGAAAATAAAGAGCTACATGAAACTCGACTCCATTTCTAGTTTCCCCCAAATTGGGGCTAAGTCATGCTAGCTCTCATCGCACCCGCTTCCGGTGAATTACCGATCCTTTTACCTAAGATGACCTCACGGTAGCTGCTGCAGAATGAGTTTCTCGTCTCTGAAACACTGAACATGGATGGATCAGCCAAAGTTTGTTGCATTACAAGGAGCAACAAAATGCCATACTAAGTGTGATAAGATAACCAACATTCCAGATATCGTTCTGCACAGTACCATATCAGTAGCAAGCAGTGAACACGGGACACAGGAACGTACTGAATATGAAACGCAATTCCGTGTCAAATTTGTAACTTGTGTTGATCAGTCGGTGAAAATTGCTACCCCTATAAGAGCATCTCTAGTGGAGCGTGAAAATTTGGCCGTCGAAATGCTCATATAGATGGCCGTATAAAAAGATTCTCTTTTATACACTCACAGTTTTTCAGTGGAGCGCGGAAATATAGGGCATGTATATTCTCTTTTATATTTTAATAATATCTCATAACGGATATTCTCGATGCCGAAGGTTCTTCAATTGTCGGTGTCACTTGCTCCCCAAGTGAGCTTTCTCGTAGTTGTTGCGAGTCACCAGAGTTCAACAAGTTTGATCTAGCAGAGCGAGGAGGAGCAGCAAGCTGGCAGCAGCGATCTACAGCAGCAAGCGAGGCAGCAGCACGGCCGGACGAAGCCCCCCGCGCACGGCCGGCCGAAGCCCCCTGTGATCTGATCTTTCCGGGAACGGAGCCCCCCGCGCCGTGCGGCCGACGGAATCGCACGGATCTGCCGGCCCGCTCCGCAGCGAAGCTCCCGGCGGCGGAAACGAAGCCCCCCGGCGCATTCTGGCTCCCGCGGTCACGGCGCCGCAAAACGAAGCCCCCCGCGATCTGATTTTTTCGGGAACGGAGCCCCCCGCGCGTCACTCCTCGCCTCACTCCTTCGGGAAATAGAGCGTACCTCACTACGGGAAACAGACAAGTCGCCGACGGCCGTCCTATACGCCGACGGCCAAATGTCGGGGCCGTCAGCATACAAGGCGAGCTGAGAAAGCCGACGAACGGCCCGTCGGCGTAGACTTTAATACGCCGACGGCGGCCGTCGGTCTACACAATCCCGTCGGCGTAGAACCCCCGCTAACGGACGCCCCGACGGCGACGAAACGGCCGTCTTCCTACGAAGATACGCCGACGGCAATGCCGTCGGCGTATTGTTAATATAGACGCCGACGGTTATACCGTCGGCGTAGTGGTTTTACTTATTTCTGTATTTACTTTTATTTATTTCTGTATATAATATTTATGTATAAATTGGGTCTGTAATTTATGTATAAATTGGGTCTATAATTCCCGTCCCTATTTCTGTATCCCACCCGCATAAAATAACGGTTTGATTCTTCCGGAACCCGCATGAAATAACGTTTGAACAAACTATAATGGTTCGGAAGATATATTGTTTTTGTATAACAGTCCTACATAGATTAGGTTATCTGTTGTTTAGCGAGAAAAATGTTGTAGAACAGTCCACTAATCACACTAGTGAATCATAGGAGAAGGTGGTTCAGGAACTAGAAAAAACAACTTGAGAAGGAAACAAAACGCCGGGAGAAAGAGGAAACAAATCTTAAGACAATGTGTGTATACCCATACTTTTGCATTATGACAAGTACTCTACGTCTTCAACCCCCCCCCCCCCCCCCCCAACATATTAGGGTTTCGGAGCTAGCTGTGTTCGTGGAATTCTGGCACGTGTTATGACCCGAACGTGAGGAAGGTCACACCGGTGATCTATGTCTTGCACCATTTGGTGAATCACACATTCCAACACACTTCCACACATATCATACAAAAATAACTTCGGAACGAAATAAAACGCCTGGAGAAAGAGGAACAACATATGAAGAAAACATAGGTGGGGACACACACACAACACTCAACATAGGTACTCAACATAGATGAGAACACACACATTACTCAACATAGGTACTCAAACTAACTACGACCAGGTCCTAAGCCGCGCAGTGCTGAGCCGCGGACGCTCTGCTTCCAAAGAGCCGGAACCATGAGAGACTCGCTCGCGTCATAAGGATTCTGAAGTAGCGACCAACGCCTGCTACTTGGATTATTGAACAAATACATGTAGCGAAGGACGTGCTCGTCCTCCTCCCTAATACGGCGACGTACCACCTCCTCGGGGGCCGGCGCTCTGAACACATTCCGTGGCCAATACCACCAAAGAAGATCCGGATCGACGATGCGACCTGGATCCCTCACCAAGGTCCCCGCCCCGGAAGGTAGCCTCTCCCAGTGCCAGCCCGGCGGATGCCAGTCCCGGACATCGCCATCCGGGTTGATCAAAAGGGGCATCGGAAAGGCCGGCGCGGAGGAGAAGCAGCGCGTGGAGGAGAGACGGCGGCGCGTGGAGGAGGGCGACGGGTTGGCTCGAACCGGGGACGAGGTCGTGGGTATTTATGCCCAATTAGGAACAAGCACACGGATCGTGTGTTTCCTTCGAGCGTTTGTGAGCCGTTGGATCAGCGGTGTGTTTCTTTCTGGCGCTTGTGAGACGATCGATCAGCGGGCATGTAGTATGTCCAATCAGCAGCAAGCACACGGATCGTGTGTTTCCTTCGAGCGCTTGTGAGCCGTTGAATCAGCGGTGTGTTTCTTTGGAGCCCTTGTGAGCCGTTGGATCAGCGGTGTGTGTTTCTTTTGAGGGGTGAGCTGTTGGATCAACACTATATATAGCCCACCTATATATACTGTTCCCAATTTCGGTATCCACTTCTGAAATGAAGACACTTGCCACAACTCAAGTCAAGAGAATGTATCAGATAAACTAGGAAAAGCTAGGGTTTTCTCGAGAGTTGCAAGAGTTGGGCTATATGTGTGTTTTTATTGTACCTAGTGACTAACCTAACCCAACCAAGCAAAAAGATCCACTTAGCTACCCACTTTCGACGCCCGTACCGGCCGTAGACGGAAAAGCTAGGGTTTTCTCCAGCGGGTCTAGGGTTTCGCCAGAGAGGGGCTCCGGAGCGTAGGAACCCCACCAAAAGCTAGGGGGTGCCATTTTACATGTGTACAAGTGTGTTTTGGGTTGTAGATTTATTTATTTCTGTATCCCACCCGCATAAAATAACGGTTTGATTCTTCCGGAACCCGCATGAAATAACGTTTGAACTAACTATAATGGTTCGGGAGATATATTGTTTTTGTATAACGGTCCTACATAAATTAGGTTATCTGTTGTTTAACGAGAACAATGTTGTAGAACAGTCCACTAATCACGCTAGTGAATTATAGGAGAAGGTGGTTCAGGAACTAGAAAAAACAACTCGAGAAGGAAACAAAACGCCAGGAGAAAGAGGAACAACATCTGATGAAACAACAGAAGAAAATGCAAGAAGAGGCACTGAGAGAACAGAAAAGATGTGAAAAGGAAGATGCTGAAGCGAAGAAATGACATAAAAGGCAGGAAGAAGAAACACTAAAAGAACAGAAGCGCCGTGAAAAGGAAGAAGCTGAAATGAGGAAACAACATAAAATAACGTTCCCAATTTCGGTATCCACTTCTGAAATGAAGACACTTGCCACAACTCAAGTCAAGAGAATGAATCAGATAAACTAGGAAAAGCTAGGGTTTTCTCAAGAGTTGCAAAAATTGGGGTATATGTGTGTTTTTATTATACCTAGTGACTAACCTAACCCAACCAAGAAAAAATATCCACTGAGCTACCCCCTTTCGACGCTCGTACCGGCCGTAGACGGAAAAGCTAGGGTTTTCTCCAACGGGTCTAGGGTTTCGTCGGAGAGGGGCTCCGGAGCGTCGGAACCCGACCAAATTTTTTGGAATATTTTTTTTTGTTTTGGAATATTTAATACTCCTTCCGTTCCTTGATATAAGGTGCCTAAGGTTTTGAGAAAAATTTCAAAATATAAGGTATATTGCGATTTATCGACAATTTTACCCATTGAAAAATGAGTCACAATATGGCATAGATGGAGTTGAAGGGTTGTTTGCAATTTGTTGCTATTAGAGACTCCTATCTCTCAATTTTTTTAATGATGAAATAAGTCCACCACATGTAAAGTACTGATGTCTTAATATCCGTGCCAAAACCTTAGGCACCTTATATCAAGGAACGGAGGGAGTAATATTATTGTGTACTACAATTAAAATTATGATTAACTTATAGCAATTAGAAAGGAAAAATAGCAATTAAAAAAAACTATACGCCGACGGCATTGCCGTCGGCGTATAGGCAACCCTAGTTAATGCCCACCTGGTCGGGAGATTCAAAGCAAAAAAAAAACATTTCCCCCGCGCCTGCTCAATTCACTTGCGCCGCCGCCTCCTCCCCGCGCCGCCGCTCCTCCCGCGCCGTCGCCTCCGCCCCTGTCCGGCTGCCGCCAGCGCGCATCGCTCCGGCCGCCTCCCTCCCGCCCGCCCGCACGCGCGCATCGCCGCCCCCCCCGCACGCGCGCATCGCCGGCCGCCGCCCGCCTTCGCCCCTCCCTATCCACCCTCCTCCCCGGCCGCCCTCTCCCTCTCTCCTCCCTCCCCGGCCACCTCTCCCTCTCTCCCTCCCCACCTCTCCCCTCCCTCCCCGGCCGCCCTCTCCCTCTCTCCTCCCTCCCCGGCCGCCCTCTCCCTCTCTCCTCCCTCCCCGGCCACCTCTCCCTCTCTCCCTCCCTACCTCTCCCCTCCCTTCCCGGCCGCCCTCTCCCTCTCTCCTCCCTCCCCGGCCACCTCTCCCTCCCTCCCCACCTCTCCCCTCCCTTCCCGACCGCCCCTCCTTCCCCGGCCGCCCCTCTCCTCCCTCCATCCCCGGCCGCCCCTCTCCTCCCTCCATCCCCGGCCGCCCCTCCCTCCCCACCTCCACCCCGGCCACCCGTCCCTCTCCGGCCGCCCCTCCCTCTCCGGCCACCCCTCCCTCTCCGGCCGCCCCTTCCTCTCGGCAGGTACTATTTTTTTCATTTTAATATGTGTTTATTTTTATTTAGATCACAATTTAAATTATTGTAGCAAATTTTAGTTCATTTTAGCTTAGCAGATTATAGTTCATTTTAGTTTAGCAGATTATAGCACATTTTAATAGGTGAGTGTGGCGGCGGTGAGGTTAGTGTGCCGACGGTGAGGTGAGTGTGGGGTGTGGTGAGGTGAGTGTGACGGCGGTGAGGTGAGTGTGGCGGCGGTGAGGTGAGGTGAGGTGAGTGTGGGGTGAGGTGAGGTGAGTGTGACGGCGGTGAGGTGAGTGTGGCGGCGGTGAGGTGAGTGTGGGGTGAGGTGAGTGTGACAGCGGTGAGGTGAGTGTGGCGGCGGTGAGGTGAGGTGAGTGTGACGGCAGTGAGGTGAGTGTGGCGGCGGTGAGGTGAGTGTGGGGTGAGGTGAGTGTGACGGCGGTGAGGTGAGTGTGGCGGCGGTGAGGTGAGTGTGGGGTGAGGTGAGTGTGACGGCGGTGAGGTGAGTGTGGGGTGTGGTGAGGTGAGGTGAGTGTGACGGCGGTGGTGGAGCTTCCCGTCGGTGAGGTGAGTGTGGCGACGGTGGTGAGGTGAGTGTGGCGACGGTGGTGAGGTGAGTGGCCGCCGGTGAGGTGAGTGTGGCGGCATATATAGTGTTTTAAATGCAAAATGTTTTATATATGGGTCCTTCCATATATAGTGTGCTAATGTTTATTGTTTGTGCTTTTTCAGATGATGTAGCTTCTCGCCAGCCAGCACTGTCGGTCCCTCGTGTCGTTGTGGGGCTTCTTCTCCAGCTGAGGAGGGCTGTTTCGTCGCCCCGCTTCCGAAGCACGTCCTCGACATGCTTAATATTTATTTTTCAACATGCTTATTAATTGCCCTTGTACATGCTTATTATGCTTATTAATTGCCCTTTCTACATTTTATTATGTTTTTATCATGCTTATTAATTGTTTACCCTTTCTCAATGCAGGTGATTGAGCAAGATGAGCAGCGGCAAAGAGTCATCGGGCTCCTTGCTGAAGGTGTTTACCGCGAGGAAAGCCACTAAAAGTGGAAGGGCGCCTATCCCGAACTCGCGGTACCTGGAGGACGGTGGTGAGCCAGGAGGCTCTGGACGAGGGGGAGGTGCCGATGCACCTCCTTCGAGGGGACGAGGTGGAGGTCGAGCACGCGGTGCAGGAGGTCGAGCACGCGGTGCGGGAGGCCGAGCACGAGGTGCAGGCCGAGCACGAGGTGGGGGCGACGTGTCTTCGGACATACCCTCCGCCTCTGGCGACGTGGGAGCTGAGGAGACGTCGTCTCGAAACGATGCTCCGGAGTCTCGAGGCGAGGGGACGGAGTCTCGAGACCAGGAGACGGGGTCCTCCGCGTCGCAGAAGAAGCCAAAGATTCGTGGGGAATCCATGGTCCCTCCCGAGTCAAAGGAACCTGCTACCGAGGAGGAGAAAATCATCATTACGCCTAATGGGATTGAGTAAGTGACTACCCTAACTTTGAACATGGTAATTTCATTGTGGTCAGTACAATTTGACATGTACTAATGTTTAATTATTGTGCAGCAATTGGACTTTTCCTCGAGGTGTCCGTGCGCCTAACACCATGATCGGCGCTTTGGTTAGGAAGTTTTGGCCGGGCTTGTACAGCACGGTCCCCAACGGCGAGAGGAAGCTAGCCACCAGTTGGCTAGACTATCAGGCCGCCGATCACCCGGGCTTCGGGAAATGTTCTGACGCCGTGATCACCAAGTTTTGGGTCAGTTGAACTTTTTGAATTTCTTTCATAGTTGATGTCCCCACCGTGCTCTCACAATTTCTTTTTTCTGCATGATTGAAGAGATTCTATAGGGTACTCCCTGAGCAGCGTGACACGGCGGACAAGACTTTGGAGGGGGCTTGCAAGAAGTTGACACGTCAACAATTCTACAATGTAAAGCATACCGCCATCAATCATTTCAGTTCTAAGAAGCTATCCAAGAAGGCGCCGAAGCATGAGAATGTGATCAAAGCACCTGATATGACCATGGAGGATTACCTATCTGTAAGTAAATTGTCAATGAGATTACATGTTTCTGCTAAGTTGCAATTGCATTATGTGTTCTTCACATGAGTATTGTTTTTTCATGTTATGCCAGAATGGGCCTATGGTAAGGCTGACGCGTGGGAGGCGTTGGCGTCGAGGTGGCTTGGGGAGGACGCCGCATTCAAAGCCTTGAGCGAGCGGAACAAGGCAAACCGCGGGACGGGGGGGGGGGGGACACATTGTGCGGGAGCCCGCAACCATGAGCGCTTCAAGAAAAAGCTGGTATGGGTCCTTATTTGATACGTTTCATTCATTTCCCCTCATGTTCCTAATTTGATACGCATACCACTTTTTTGGCAATGCAGGAGGCCGATATAGGTCCTGTGTCGGACATGCAAGCATGGGAGAGGATGAAGATGAAGAAGCCCGATCTATCCGAGCCTCAGCCCTCGCTTCCCACTTACTACAACAACGCCGACGAGAACATAAGCAAGTACGTCGAGTCGTTCAGAGGTCTTAATCCGGAGATGGATGACCCTCTTGAGCATGACACCGACAAGAGAGCGTTGGTCCTCGCCGGGCACGGTTGGGAGCATGGCCGTTTGAACTGTCTTACTGAGGTAACCCCGCGTACTCCTGAGTTGGGCCTCGTGCGTGTCAAGGCTACACTCACCGCCGATGACCCCCCTGTCATGCCTCCTCGACAGCCTTCCCGAGCTCGCCCCGATGTAAGTTTTACTCAATTTCATTCTCTTTCCGACATTCGTTCCTAGCTAAGTTACTAAGTTGATGAGATTCATTCTATTTTGAAATTGTAGCATGAATTCGAGGCAGCCTTCGAGGCCGCTTACGCGGCCTATGAGGCGGAGTATGACGTGTGGCTGCAGAAGAGAGCGGCGTATGACGAGTGGCAAGAGTTGCGCGATGCTGTAAGTTTCAACCTTAATATTTGCAATATGACAAGTCTCATTTTCTCTAATTTAAAGCTTCTTTTTCTACAACTCCTGACATCTAAACTATCTTGTAGGCGCATGAGAAGTTTTTTGCCACTGGAGAGCGGGAGCCGCTGCCTCCGCGTCCACCTAGCGTGGGGATGCCGCCCAAGTGCCCATCGAGGGAAGCGGTCGCCCTCACATACAAGCAAAGGACTCCGGTAAGTTATTGCCAAACCAGTTGTTACCGCCGTACTGTGCTTTCAAAGTTGCTAACTTGGACTCAAACATGTAGGGCACGGGATGCTCCAGGACTGCACCCTTTGGTCGTGCTTCTGGCTCGCCGGCCTCCGCTCGCGCTCTCGTGCAGCATGGCGGTGGTGATGCCTCGCCGGATGCCACACCGTCCCGTCCCTCGCCGGATTCCACACCGTCCCGTTCCTCGCCGGGTTCCCATTGTGATTCGACGGCGGCTAGCCCATGCGGTCGGTCGCCTAATCTCACGCGGTCGGAGATGGGTACCTCGAGCGACAAATAGATGTAGGTTGTAGTGCATCGGGTGTGAGTTCGAACAATGTTTGTGCCATTTTGGATGAGTTTGACTTTGTATAAGTGCAATTTTGGATTACATGTGTGATTTGAATTTTGTATGATGCTTTGGTATATGTATATATGATGTTACGTGAGTTTCTGTGATTTTTTATATTTTTACAAATTTATTTGAATTTAAATTGTGTTGTAAACCTAGATCCAGGAAACCTGGATTCTGTAAATATGGTCACCCATACGCCGACGGCAATGCCGTCGGCGTAGGATGCCTACCAGACGCACAGGAGCCGGCCACGTCACCTTATGGTCACCCATACGCCGACGGCATTGCCGTCGGCGTAGAATGACTGGTACCAGCCAGCGGTGGGTCCGGGATGTCAGAAAGGGGAAGGTACGCCGACGGCAATGCCGTCGGCGTATGATGCCTTCCAGGCTCACAGGATGAGGCCACGTCGACCGATACGCCGACGGCATTGCCGTCGGCGTTTAACGTGCTAACGGAAACGGCCGTCGGATGCCGTCTTGTGGGTCCCACGTATGTACGCCGACGGCTGGGTCATACGCCGACGGCAGAAGCTGTACGCCGACGATACAATACGCCGACGGCCAGACGCCGACGGCCGCCGTCGGCGTATAGGTACGCCGACGGGTTTGGCCCATACGCCGATGGCTTCCGGCCGTCGGCATAGTGTAGCTTTCCTGTAGTGTAGGGTTTAGGGTTTAGGCATGTAGACAGTCCACCGGACGATGTTTTTGGACTGTGGATGTCTAAATTTGGTTTACACAGGCATATACACAGGGCACTAGAGATGCTCTAACTCATCCAGCGAGAGCCCAACGCATACAGGCCCCGGGGGCTCAATATTTGAGCACACAGCTGTGGTAGAAATATGTCAATATCTATTCTTCACCAGGGAGCCTGAATTCCAGGTATGGAAGCGTCGCCGTCACGGAAAAATTCCAGGCCGGCAACAAATGACCGGTGACCTCGATCCAGAATCTGTCTACCATTCATGTGTTAGCCGAAACCGTGGTCGCGTACACAGCGTATGCACTCTTCTTTGCAGGTAATCACAGCGTATGTGTGAACTCGTGTTGGGCGAGAAGTCTGAGAAAGAAAGAATTGGATACTACTCCGTACTTGTTTTTTTTTGGGGAGTCAAAGCAAGGCAAAGCACGCGCCCGCTCGCTGTTTTCGTCCCTGATCCCGCGGCGCTCCATTCCCAGGTCTCGATAGCACGCGGTCCTGCCTGCTCATAAGATCATCGGATAGCGTTCGATTACGCGGCCGTGGTCGTCCATCAGATTACGACGAGAGAATCGCTCGGTTTCACACCGCTAGCTAGCTGAACTGAACTGATAAGGTCGACATTAGGAGTCAACTGACACTTGCAATGCTATATGGGGATTCCGATTTGATTTGTACTCGTAAGAGCATCTCCCATAGCCCTACGGGGCACCCCTGGCGAAAAACGACACACAGTCGCGCGCCTTATAGGTCGGTTTCGTCCGGAGCGGTCCGTTATTTCATCCGCGGCTATCAGCCCAAACCCACGTGCCGGGGCTTGTTACGGTAGTGTCGGACGAAACAACGCGCTCGAGCCCGCCGTGTCATGAACACATACAAAACGGCGCGAACCCACCGTCGTTTCGTTGCCCTCCCACCAAATCTTGGCACCGCCCCTCGTCGTTGTCGGTCGTGGGCCACGCCTGTCATACGAACGTAACGTTTAAAGGCACGGTCGTCGCACAGACTTCGACGCCGCAGAGAGCCGTCCCGTCACCCACGCGGCGAGCATGCTTCTACGGCGGTGTTAATGCCCTCCGCCGCTGTTTAAAACCGCCCCCTTCTGCCTCTCTCGCCGCACACCTTTCCCTCCCTCTCGCCGCGCACACCGTCCTCTCGCCATGGGATTCAACCGGCGCAACCACCCGACGGTGCAGAACGGCTTCGGCCCTCGCAGCCTCCTCAAGCACGAGGCGGAGGCGCTCTTCCGTGCGTGGTACCCCTGCCCGCCGGACATGCGCGCCGGCAACAAGTTCGCGATCGGTGTCGCTGGCGTGCCAATGCCGGATGCTCCGCGTCTCCGGGAGACCGATTGGAACTCTTTTTTTTATAAAGGGAATTTCATTTCAATGTATCATTGATACAAAGTATCCCTATACCCGGTCTCTTCATAATAAGATGCACACAACCAAAGAACTCGAAAAGAGAAAATACATATGCAGCACACAGGCGCAAAATCAATAAACAAAACGCCTATGACTACGGAGGACCTAAACGAAGATCCCTACGCCACCCTTTTTATCTAAAAATATTTCTCGCCGTGTGCTCTAGTCATGCAGACGCCACCATAAAAAGGCCTCGATTTTCCACACGTTGTAATGTGGACCACGAACGGAACAAACCTGTGCATCGGTAAAGTACCTGCAAGAGAGATGTATTTTTATCATTAAAACCTTGTCATTTCTACATAGTCACAGCAACCATATAACGGCTAACGCTCCCACTCTAATAATCGTTTTTTTCTTACTATCCACCACATGCAACCAATTGCCAAAAATATTTGCAACCGAACGAGATGGATATAAGTTAGAAGATATCTGAATGGCTAACCATATAGAACGTGCAACTTTACATTTGAAGAATAAGTGTTTGATAGTCTCAACTACCGTTTGATTTAGGTTTTATTTAAATTTTAGTTAAATTTCATTCAAATATTGTAAAATATCCTCAAAAGATGAATGAAATCATATTTACTTTCGAATTTCAAACTTTTTAGAAAAAATGGGGACGGCGAGTGGGGAAGAGGTGCCCCATAAACGCCATCTCGTCCGGACGTGGAGATGCTTTAAAAAAGAGGATAGGGAGAGGAGATGAGACGGCTTCGCGAAGCTTCCCGCCGTAGTTGCCTAGCTAGCTCTGCCGGGACCAGGGGCTCGTACGTCTCTCTCACTCGGCCCTATTCGCTTTTACTAGATGAGGGGGAAGGGGGGATGTCTCTCGTACCGGCCCTCGTGGTCCTTATCTGCCTCATCGACGGTGACACTGAAATATCTTTGTCCATGGCATGCATCTCCCTCGGATCTTCCGATAATCCAGTGAGCTCGTATAGTGCATCGATCGATCCGTGCAGCTTGATTAACCCACTGATTTAAGCACTTGCTTATGGCATACAAATATTTTTTGCTTAATTATTGCATACAGATTTACAGATATATGCCGCACTTTGGGCATGATAATAATAATAATAATAACTATAGGTACATCAAATGATATAGATCACGAAAACAGGGGCAGGCTAGGAGCGATTACATACGCTGGTTAATGAAGTAGTAATCCGAAGCCGTTGATGGTTTCGGACAAAAAAAGCGGGAGGGGTGGAGCACGCACGCCACGCTCGACTTTATACAATTATACTACAAATTTGCTGTATTCAGCTTGCACCATACTACTCCTACATACTTGTTTATGTACAGAAGAATGATGCAGTTTGGGGAATTGATTAATAATAATAGTAGCTTAATGAAGCTGCTGTCTCGAGGCCAGCTTGCGTGGTTCCACGAGATATATATCGATCGATGTTCGAGTTCGGTCGATCTCCGAGGTGATGATGAAGTGATCACGTCTTTGGGCCTTGATTTACTCTCACATCACCAGATCGGAGACCCAACCGAGGTCCGGTCCGTCGTCCTCCGTGACGGGTGGCAGCACCTGCTGCTGCGCCGGCTTGGGCTTGGCGAAGCTGAGGTGCCGCATTGCGAGCATGAGCTCCTCCACCTCGGCCGCGTCGGCAACGGCGTCCTCCTCGTCCACCCACCTCACGACCCTGCCCTCCACGGGCGACACGGGCGGCGACTCCCAGAGCGACGTCAGGGTGGACTTGGGCGAGAGCGCCTGCAGCGGCGACGAGAACTGCTCCCCGGCCCCGCCGCCCTTGGCGCTGGCGCGGAGCTCCCCCGCGGCGTGCGCGAAGAAGCAGACGCGGCGGCGGCAGGCCGAGCCCGCGCGGCAGGGGCGCGTGCGGTAGCGCGACGGGTGGAGCCAGAGCTCGAAGGTGCCGTGCGCGAGCGGGCAGGACGTCCCGCGCGGGCACGCGGCGCCGCCGGGGCGGCGGCGGAAGTCCGGGCAGGGGTCGCCCGAGTAGGCGACGCGGCGCGGGTCGCGGCGGCGCGCGGCCTCCCCCGGGTGCGCGTAGGGGCAGGCGGTCCAGTCGTGGCTCCGCGCGCGCGCGCACCGCCGCACCTTGAACTCGTACATCATGAACTCGTCGTCGTCGTCCACCTCGGCGGGGTCCCCGTCGGTGGGGGAGGAGAGGTACTCGCCGAGGGCCACGAGGAGCTGCGGCGGGATCTGGTCGGGCTCCGCCCAGGAGTAGGCCAGCGCGGCCGGGTCCAGCAGGAGGCCATGGCCATGCTCGTGGCTCGCCATGTGTCCGTGTGAAGAGATAGATCGATCGGGAGTAGTGACAGTAACCGGCGGCAATGGTGCTGTGAGGAGGGGGCGGGCGTGGAGCGTGGGTTTATATATTGGTGGCGCGGCGGAGACGGGGCCCGCGCCGTCGTGGCGAGGCGAGGCGAGGGCGGTATCGGGCAGCTGTTGGTTGCGGAGCTATCGGGTTGGCGTAGCGTGGGGTGGTTTTGGCGGCGAGCGGGGGGTGTACGTGGGGGCGCGCGCGGGTACGTGGAGCGGCGCCGAGGCGGGTGCTGCATGTTGCGCGCCACGTCGCGGCCGGATGGTCTTCTCGGCGCTGCCAGCCTGCCAGGCCGCTTCTCCTTTGCGGCCGATCAGGGGCGGTTTCCGGTTTCCGGGAGCCGACGTCAGGCAGGCCGCGCTCATTATTATTTCCTTGGGCTTTTTTTTATGCAAAAAAACGTTTACCGTACACTTGATGTGTATACGAAGGACTGTACTACGTACTTTGTATTTTGAGAGCATCTCCAAGAGCTTACCTATATTTTAGGTAGCCAAAACCATTATGGATAGAGAAGAGAGAAGGTTTGGGTATCCAGAATTTTTTCTGCTTTTCTATCTTACCTATATTTGGATACTCAAAATGACATCCTACACATGGGACCCACATGTCAGTGGGATAATCTTTTTTCTTTTCTTTTTCCCCCTCTCTATTCCTTCTCCAGCCCCTCCAGCCCGTGAACCCACTGCCGCCCGCCCTGCCTTGTCCTCGCCCCAGCCCCGACCGCCATGCCCCGTCCCAACCCCGACCGCCGTCGTCCATCCCCGCGCCGCGCCACCCCGCCTCGTCCCAACCCCGGCCGCCACCGTCCATCCCCGCGCGCGCCACCCCGCCCCAGCCCCGGCCGCCGCCGTCCAGCTCCGCGCCGCGCCACCCCGCCTCGCCCCAGCCCCGGCCGCCGCCGTCCATCCCCGCGCCGCGCCACCCCGCCCCGTCCCAACCCCGACCACGCCTCCGCCGCGGAGGATTCCGTCCGATATGGACGGCGCGAGGCCTGAGAGGAGGGCGGCGGGACACGGAGGCGGTCGCGCGGAGGCACGGCGAGGTCGGGGAGGCACGGCGGACGCTCGCCGGCGAGCGTACACGGCGGCGACGGCGAGGGTCGCGGCGGCCGGAAATGGCAGTTGCCTTCCCGCCATGTGTTTTGGCTGACGTGGCACTTATGCCAATCCATATGGGTAGTTGGCTTGGAATACCCATATATGCCAATTCTTGGCTAGAATATGGTAGTGACCCAAAAAAATTGGTTGGGTCCACTTATGGATATGCTCTTGGAGCAAGTTTTTTGCTTCCAATACCCAAAAAGCAGTTTTTGGGTATTGAGAGCAAATATGGGTATCTCTTGGAGATGCTCTGAGACGGTATTGATTGCGAGTACGTGTGAGTTGCGTGATTGCATCAGCTGACTGAGGAGTGTGTGAGCTTTCGACCGCAACAATGTGTACACGCACTGTCTTCCCGTGCTCAAGGTCACGGTTCACTGCTACCGTCGCTCGCGTCTTTGGAAATTGGAGAGCAAACTGTGGTCCAGCCTGCGGCGCGGCTCCGCACCGACTAAGAAATATCCCTCCGTATCAAAATATAAGATTTTTAGCATTTTTTTCCATTCGTATCTAGACATGTTTTAGTATATAAGGTTTAAATGAATCTTACACTAAAACATGTCTACATACAGATGGAAACAGAAATGCTAAAACATCTTATATTTTGATACGGAGGGAGTAGATCTCTTTCGCCGTGAGCAAACAACCGTGACATTTTGTATACAGAACAAACAGCGCTTAGGCCTTAGTTTCCCCTCTTTCTTCTCTCTCCTAAAACTTCTCGTTGAGATTCTCCCTCCGTCTCCCGGCTCCTCCCTCTCTCTTCTCCGGCGGCCTGGCCAGTCATAGGGGATGGGATGGAGGAGGCCGGTTTGTACAGAGTAGTTGTAGGATAGCTAGATTTAGATTTCGGGCTATGTCCTGGTATGGCGTTATGCCGTCTTCGCTCTGTTCTCTGCCGTTCCCGGGCAACGGCGGATGTGTCGATCTCCTGCTGCTCTACTTCTGTCTGTGGGGGAAGAGAAGGAGGTGCAGTGGATCTGAAGGGAGCGACCTTAATAAGCTCGAGGGTTGGTTTCTGGTTCTGGAAACCAGCGTTTGCTACCCTACTTCTTGTAGAGATCAGGTGGTGTCTCCTTCTCCGGCCGGCCGTGGGTGGCGAGGAGTGGAGCAGATGCGGCGTAGCTTCTTCTTTTTTTGCAGGGTGGTGGTCAGTTTTCTTGCTGCAGCTTTGCGCATCACACGCGGAGGCCATGGTTGCCTCTGCGATCTTCGGCCGGCATGGCGGCCCAATCTGCTCCTCCTTCTTGGAGGTCTACCGAGCCCAGCGCTGGAGCTCGACGGCTCGAAAAAGCAAAGTGGTTCGTCCCCGGCTTCTTCGAGTTGGCCGGCGTCTGCGGTTCTTCGTCGGAGGAGAGCTCCCGAGCACCCCTCTCTCGGATCTTGGCGTTGTCTGCGTCTGGAGATCGCCGGCGAACGGTGTTGGAGAAGCCCTACGTCTTGATTGCCTTTTCTTTTTTACTGCTAGGTTGTTTCTTGCAATTGCGGAGGCCTTATCTTCAGATTTTAGGTTCTTTAGGGCAAGAGTTGTAAAAGGGTCTTTCTGCAAAATGTATCTGCCACGTGTTACTACTTAAATGCAGCTTCTCTGTTTGTTCAAAAGAAAAACGGCGCTTTGATTTGGAATTCGGTTGACTTGGCAGGTCAAACTTGGGCGGTTGACTTGGGGTCCATATGTGTCATATCCATTATCTTCTCCGATCTTTTGTTCGGTAAATCGATCACCTCTTCTCTCCTATCTCAGCCACGGTCGGAGAGTCGAGCTAGGGATCTGGCGGTGTTTCTGTATCAGGCGCAGGTGTTGGGTGCGCATGCCGATATGGTAGCTCGCGGGTGGGGGGTGATAGTGCGCAATCCCCTCCTATTACTCCATCCCCACCGCTGCTTCTGTAAGGATCTGATTTCGAAACCGCACGGTTCCTCCTCAACCTAGATGAGCTCGGCACAGCCACGACCATACCGGTGGTGAGTTCTGCCGCTCGGTTCTCCAGTGCGAATGAAGTCTCTAGCTTGATTCTCCGGCGCCACGGAGAACAGCGGGCTCCGGCCACGGTGAGAAAAAAGGGAGAGGAGTCTCCGGCGGGGGTGGTACCCCGTGTGGAGACAACACCGGTATGGTTGTGCTCCGCTCGGCTCCTGGAAGACAACACCGATGTCAGTGGTTCTTTGCGTGTAGTCGAGGCGATGGGCTCACGGAGGGAGCTGGAGCTGTGGGGAGGAGCACATGAGCAAAGAATCCACCCTGGATAGCAGAGCACGAAGATGGGCTGGGGACGAGGCGTGCCAGCCATGGTCGATGTGCTCGCCGCCCACCAAACGGAGCCCACGGTAGAGCCGAGCTCCAGATGGAGGCAAAGCCAGGGCAACAAGGGTGGTGACGAGGCGCGCCAGCCATGGTCGATGTGCTCGCCGCTCGCCAAATGGATCCCCAGGTAGAGCCGAGCTCCACATGGAGGCAAAGCCAGGGCAACGGGGGTGGAGACGAGGCACGCCGACCTGGCCGAGCCGAATGGCGACTTCGTCGACGACTGTAGAGAGGTGAGAGCCTCGGAGAAGAAAGGAAAATGATGAAGAAAAATTGATTATGACATGTGGGCCTCACTATCTGTTAGAGTTGCCCGTAATCCCGGTCGGGATCGTTGCTTTCCCGGTGCGCCAAACATGTCTAAGCTTGAAAATAGACCGGGATTCGAAAGTTTGGTGTGCTGATATCCAGATTCAAAGTTCAGGCCGGGTTTGATTTAGTTGTCCGACTAGTTGAAGGTTTGATTTTTACTTTTTAGTTTTCCTTAGAATGTCAAATGGGCCAGATCGTCAATCGGTTAGTTTTTTGTCTAAACGGGTATCTGTCGGGTAGTAAAACTTAAAACTGATAAGTATATTTTGGTCTTCATTTCAGAAATAACGAATTTGAAATAGACTGAAATAGACCGAAATTTACAAAGATAGAAATTTTCGGTCATGACCGGATGCCCATCCTACTTGGTATCGCCCCGGTCGATTCCTGCCATCCTTTTTTAGGAAAAAGTTCGGTACCTCTGGACACTTTGAATATTTTCATATCTGTGTCGCAAATTTTACTAAGTGTTTTCATATAGCTTTGTAAAAATGATTGGCTTCAAATATATGCAGGAAATTGAGCAGTCATGTTTTTTTAAGTGTTTTGTAGTGCTTGTCATATCAGAGTAGTTCTATAAATAGTCACTTCTGCAAAAAGAAAATTAGTCGGACAATTTAGATAGATCTCCAATTTTTACGACTTCCAACTCGGAGATGTCACGGGGCAAGCACTACATCACATCCTAAAATTAGAGGCGGTTGAAAGTGCCTCTAATTTTTCTAAAACTGTTCTCTAAATAGTTTTGGAGGCACTTTTCAATGTGTTGGATTTGTTTGTGTAGGGAATTCTATTTCAAGGCACTTTTGGATAGTGCCTCCATTTGTAATTGCCATCAGTTTCAATAGTGCCTCCATTTATAATTGCCAACAATTTCATTAGTGCCACCAATTGCAATTTGAGGCACTATTGGATAGTGCCACCAATTTCAATTTGAGGCACTATCCAATAGTGCCTCCAATAGTAACCATTTGAGGCACTATTTAATAGTGCCACCAATTTCAATTTGAGGCACTATCTTCAATTTGAGGCACTATCCAATAGTGCCTCCAATAGTAAACATTTTGAGGCACTATTGGATAGTGCCTCTAATTCAAATTTAAGGTACTGTTTCGCAGATAATTACACAATACTATAGGTAGATAAATGCACATATAGACCATATATGGTTAAACAATCTTGCTGCATAGCAGTACAACAACCATAACAGCAGTACAACAATCTTGCATTACAACCAATGAAAAATGTGTAGCATGACCATCACATAACAGCAGGTTTGTCTTTTCAAAGCAACAACTGTAGGAACGATGTCACAGTACCAAAATATTTGAAGAATACAATAACCTACACATACTATGGATACAAAGTAATAATGGACGATGACAGGGTCAATCGGTACATCGAAAGTGACGACCATGATAGGAGTGAGTCAAGCCAGACTTGAAGGATCTCAATGCACTCTCCCTCGCGTTCAGATAACAAGCATATATATATCAGTCTATGGTAAGGCAGGCAAAATGCTTAAAAAATGCCGAAGGAATGAATCTAGGCTAGTAAAAACCATATATATACTAAATGTTTTTCTGCCAAATAACTAGTGTGTTCTAAGTTAACAGTCATATACACAATCATGTAAGAAGATGCTAATAAACAGAATAAGGCTAGCTACAGAAGGTCCGAACTTTAGGTTGGTTGCGACTGTATGTTCATATGGGGTGATGTTAACCAGTCATCAGTCAAGGATAAATCCCCACACGCAAATAAGGACCACAACCCAGTACCTATTTTTATTATCATATCCCCTTAAGTGAAAAGACAAACAGGGGAAAACATCACAAAATTGGAAAATATTTGGAAATTTGGCATGGCAATGTCCTAAATCCCCACACGCAAATAAAGACCACAACCCAATACCTATTTTATTATCATATCCCTTTAAGTCAAAAGACAAACAGGGTAAACATCACAAAATTGGAAAAAAATTGAAAACTTGGCATGGACAAAATTAGAAATACCTTATTAGAAAACTACATATTAAGGCTATGAACATTATATATTAGCTATCTGCCATGGTCATGTTATACAGGAAAAAGGTAGAATATGCGGTGACCCAGCACACCACTGCATGGTGTAGTGTGCAAGTCATTGATATAATACTCACAGAAGGACCTATCCGTGAATATTACATCCTACAGAGTGGTACAACAGAAACATAGCAGGTCCAAGGTAACACTATAGGATTACAACAATATTCAATACAAAATCTCGAGAATATCCTCGATACATAGAGGATAGCCTCATGCAAATGAAATCCAGAAAAGAGCCAGTTCGTAGCACTAAGCTGGAGATTAACTCTAGCTCTAACTCCTAATCCACTACTGCTATTGCTACAACCTTAATCTACTCTATCTGGAGTGTCTCTGCTTCCTATTGTACTTATCCTTTCAACAGACGTGGTCGCCTCCGTTGGCAGAGTGATCTCCTCGACATTGTTGACATTGCTCCTTCGTGGCCATAGTTGTAGTCGTGCTTCGGTTGGTGAAGTAGCGGCTGACTCCTTAATGAAGATCTCGATGTCGTGATGGACCACTGTCAACTCCTTTGATGGCTCCAAGGTCTAAGCAGGGGGTCAAAAGGGCAAGGGTGAGTAACCAGCGTTACCCAGCAAGTCCATTATGTACGGTGGGAAGTTTGATGCACTAGCTACAGCTTTAGACTCCAGGGAGCCTTAAGCTTAATGCAAGGTTTTTGTAAACATTTCTTCAAGAGGTTGCTTTTATTTCTGAAGACTATGCCCGTCATCCTTCACAGGGCTAGAACTTTCATGGAGTTCCTTTCCTGCAGCGTTCGCAGCTCCTTCCCGGAACAGGGAGTAACATGTTACAATTTTTTACACTCTGCAGAGGTGCGTTACTTTACCCATAAGAGATCAAGACTTTGTTGCACAACCGGGTGATCTTTCCCGTCCACACTCTCTTTGGTGTGGGGCCCAGTTTTTGATCCAAGTCATTCACTGTGCCTCTCCGCACAACGCATGCCCACCCAATTCATGCATAGCGAGTTTACCCCTGATGCTCTACCCCTCACGGTAGACACCTAGGCTCTCCTTGCAGACCATCCTAGACCCCAGTCTCCGTGGGAATTAAGGGATCCCACCCATGTGCATGTAGTCCCGCAAGACCTACAGCCTACGGCACTGGCAGCCCGTTGACATGCATCCGGGAGAAGTACAGATGGCATTTCCCGTCCCATTCCAGGTCTTATGGTTAACGCGTCTTTACGGCGCAATCATTATGACGGCATTTGTTGTTAATCCTAGGTAATACTTTCCCGTGCAAATGGGACCTCCGGACCTATTCATCTTACCATGGTCCCATCTGCCATCCATAGTAGGTTACCACCAAATAGGTAGACAACCAATAGTCATGTTATTCAGAAAATAGCTTTATGCTTTCTTGGAATAGGTGATAGTATTATAGAGTTCGAAAATAGTTTCTTTAACAAGTATTTCAAAGAGATATGAGCAAGTGATGAACTTGCCTGTGATAGAGATGGCAGTTCATGCCCTTCGGGGTTCTAGGGTTGCGTCAGAACCCGGAGATCTGAAAACAGCAAAGTAGTCCGGGTAAGGACTACTGGAAACACTTGCAATATGCTATTATGCATAAATATGAGATGCATCGCATAAAACCCAAAATACCCAAACTCACAAGTAAGCGCTTCGCGTTATTGATTACTTTGTTAACGGTGAGATGCTTTGAATTGTTATAACTTTTAGACTTAGGTGTTTGCTATGATTATCGAAGTAATGTTTTACATGAGTAATAACAACTTACAGATGCTCAAATAAGAATTGCATTTATTTCACAATTTTATTTTATTTAACTACTTTCAAAAGAAATAACACTAGAGTGATTGATTTTCAAATGAACTCTTTTTTTTTGTGTGTTTTACCTAGGATGAGTAACGGGACAGTCATTTACAAAATAGTATATGAGTTCGGATTTTATGTTTTGAACTTATATTTCAAATTTATTTTCTTTTAAAAAAACTAGTAGTTTTAGAAACTAGTACAATTCAATTCCAGTTACTATCTTTTAATTAATTACATAAGAAAATTATTTTTAAATAATTAATTTTAAAATAATTGAAATCATATCCATTTATGGATCTTAGTATTTTTCATTCAATAAACCTTTTTAATAAATTAAATAAAAATTATATTTGAAATCCTTATAAAATTTGGAGTTGAAAACATATTTTTATTTAATTTTTGGAATTTATTTGAATTTCAAAATTTTAAGTGATGATTAAGTGGCAATTTGGTAATTCTAAACAACTTTTATTTTTAGTTAATTAAACACTTATGAATTTAGCATAATCGAATAGATTTAATTTTCTGGTTATTTTGATAATTTATTTAAATTTTTCTGACTTATGATTTAAAAGTTATGAATTTTATAAGTTTGAATTATCTCTGGAATTTCAGGAAATGTTTAAATCTCTGACGATGGGTCCCACTGTCAGGAATTTAACATTTTCAGAAAAGATTAACTCGCGCTGACGTCGGCTGACGTCAGCGACCATGGTCTGCGACCAAGTCGACCACGGCCTGGTCGACTGCGACCTCCCCGGACGACGAGGATAGGCGCGTTAGGCGCGTGAGAGAGAGGCGCATCTAGAGGTGGTGGCGTCGCCCAGAAATGGTTGCCGGAGCGGCGGTAGCGACGGCGCACGGCGGCGGTGCACGGTGGCCGACGGCGGAACTAGGGCAGAAGAATGAAATCGACGACATGAAGAGGGGCAATCGGAGGAGGAGCTCACCGGGAATCTAAATGGACAAGGTGGTGTGGCCGGAGGAGCAACGTCGGGGACGGATTCATGCTCGACGGCGGCGGCCGGCGTTCGGGGGCGTCGCGGACGTTCCTTGCGCTCAGGCCATCCCAGCATAAGTGGCTTGCACCGGAGCGTAGAGGAGGCCCAGGCGGACCTACAGGACACCGTGGCGGAGCTTGGGAAGGCGTAGGTCGACGGCGATTTGAGGGGCAGCGGCGGCGGCCGTACGGGCTAGGGTTAGGGTTTGCGAGCTCGCTGCTCAGAGAGAGAGAGGAAGAAGAGAGAGAGACGAGGGGTGAGGAGGAGAGGAAGATGGGGACGCCTCCTTGGGTCTTATCCCCGAGCGAAAGCGGCGAGCAGGAGGTGGCACGGCGCGACGACGTCGCTGTCCACGGCCTTCTGTCCAGAGGAAGAGGAAAGAAGAAAAAGAAAATATTTTTGCAGAAAACCCCCTGGGCTTTTCTGTAATTATATAAACCTTTAAAACAGAAACTTCCCATAGATATTTAGGAATTTTAGGCAAGTCCAAAAATCAAAGGAAAATTCATGGATGCTCCTAATATTGTAGAGAAGCTCCACATATTTTTGTTTTGAATTTTTGAAACTTATTTGCCACATTTTAAAATAGAGAGAAGTTTTAGTCATTTGAGTTGTAATTATAAACTCTCTTGTGGACCTTATCAAAATAATAATTAAAACTTTGCTATGAAGTAAATATATAGAGAGGGAAATATAGAGTTGTTACTTTTGTTTCTCAAGAATTTATTACTTGTACACAAGAGTTGGGAAAGGTTTTTAAAGAAGAATAATTAACATTTTCATAGCCAAATAATTTATTGAAGACTTGTGGTCTAAAACACAAGGCTAACATTCTTACTTGAGATAAAATTCATTTAGGACAGAATTATTATGTGGTTACCTTAATTTAATTAAACACTTGATTGGATTGGAGGAGAAGATAGATTTCCTTCTTGGCAGATACATCCCTGTTGCTCTTGTCCCTTCTCTTGTATGGCTAAATGCTGCTCCTCATCCTTGTTGACTGCTTGACTCCAAGTGTTATAGTTGATCCAAGTCTGATCCATAATCCCTTGTCGCCTTTGAAGTAATGTTGATCCTTCTAGACAACATTTGGATATTAGGGCAAGTTCCTAATATCCATTACTTAAGCTCCATAAATAAGTTGCCTCACCCTTATGGTGAGGGCAAACATTTTGATCACAAGGAACTTTGTTTTGAACCATATTTATTTTATTTGACATTCAAGTGCTTTTAGGTATACAAAAGAATCTGTTAACAAGGTAGCTGATCTTGTTACCAAACTACTTCTATATAACACACAAAGCCTTTGAATCTCATCCCAAGTTTCTTTCTATATGTTTGTCTTGCAGGAATGCCTTTGGAAAGATTTGAAGATAAGAAGCTAAGATCAAAAGAGAAGATCAAGTTTGTTGTAATATAAGATTACTTAAGCAGTTAAATTGGCTATTATGGTTGAGGCAAAGAAAAGACAAAGTTTTCCAATTTGGATTTGATTTCCCGCAACCGTTTTAAAATGCCTGGAGGTCATGTCAAAACATATCACATTCACCTCAGATGAGCTAAACTCTACTCATGAAGTTGAATGATCTCCAATCCCTCCAGGGTTTTATTTTGCGAAAAAATTATTCGGATTTTCAGATGCATGCATGCAGATGCACAAAATCATACTTCTACCCTTCATTAGATGCTAAATGCTGGGGTATTACAGAATATGATGTTTAAAATATTATATACTTGGGTAACAGGCTAAGCATAAAATTTGGTACCAGTCCGTTGCAACCCAATCAGTACGGTCTCGTCGCGCCATGCGGAATTGTGTCTTTCTTTGCATGTCTAGTTAACAGTCCTGGTCATCATACATCACCCAATGCTCATCCTCAAAAGCAAAACAATGATAATGTTGCCCATAGTAACAAACCTGCATGCGCAAGAAATACTTGTGGTCAGACGCTTTTAACCGACCGGTTTCAATACTCACGGATGCTGGTTTTAGTACAACAACAGAGAAGTACAGTGAAAAGTAATACTATGATTTAAAGATAATCAAGCAAATCCGGGGTTTCCATTCAAAACCTAACTCAAAGCACATTAAGCTACGTTACTACACACATGATAACAAGTTGAAGCAAATACTTTAGTCGGAAGTACATGTTACATGTAGCAATTGGCTACTGCAAGTAGTTGTCGTGGCATCGTGCTAATTCATGCTATATTGTACCCACAATATCTAGGGTCGGACAAGAATACTACTAGGATAAAAAAGTGCAAACTCATAATAGGCCAATAGCATACACAATTACACATATATAGCAACTCAAACAAGATATATTTACTATTTCTATAACTCAAGGTCCATCAGGTGGTATGTCAAACATAACAGAAACCCTCGAGAAGATACTCCACATATTTTTACACTATGTGCCTCACGTACGTAAGCACAACATATTTTCCGCAGGTTTAAGAAAGCAACAACTAACAGTAACATCAGATGTCCATAAGAAAGTTAAGAACAAAGGGTCTTTATATACATACCACTGTCACCAGAGAATGCTTGGGTCCTTGCCTCTAAACCATGGTGGAAAGCGCTAATTCTATCTCAGTTGAAATACCGGCAAAGGTTGCAGATATGTCATCAACATTCTCCTTTTGTTGTTCCCGCCATCCCAAAACTAAAATAAAAATAATTTGATGGGTACGAAGAAATCCAAGTCCATGCATGGTCTCATTAAACACCAAACATTAATGATTATTAGCACCATCATGGAGATAACTAGCTCCATACTGAATAATGAATCATCTCAATTTTATTTGCTATGGTTTATCAGTTACCAAAAGAAATAATGTAAAAAAGAACGCATAAATGCACAGGAGGAATGTACAAGATTAGGTGAACTACTCCATGGCACTACAACACTGAATTACTCATGTTCAGAGTACACTGCTCCATGCGTGTACTCAAAGTTTCAAAGTCACTGAATTACTCATGTTCAGAGTGCACTACAGCACTGAATTACTCATAAAGTGGGGATATAGTCATAACATGAACACTGGACTTAAAGAGAGTTGCACTAGGTTCATTGGTCACTGAATAAACTTTAACCTACAAGATGCAACCCTCTTGCTATGTGTACAAGTAAATAATCTCCCCTGCCTCTGTTTGCTACACCTCATTATTAATTGGAGGGAAAAGCTAGATCATTCTGCCACCTGGTTAACTGAATTAAGTTGCTACTGCATCTAGAAAACCATATGGGGTTTTAGACTTTCATGCCATAAAACAAACTATACAATTATGCAGTAACCAACTACACTATAGGGTACACATAACCTTGTACTGTATTGCATTGCAGATAATTTCTAAGGCGATCATATCATCTCACCCCGTTCTTGTCGCAGTAGTCAATGTTGGTCCAGCTGTGCTCGTCAGGAGCTTACCGGCAGGCCATCCCAGGCAGGGAACTACGACGGAGACGGACGAGGTCACCACCACCCTACGCAGTCCCCAAGAGTCCTTGGCCACACGTAGCACAATCAACGTCCCTTCTACTGTCGGAACAAGCAGATACTCTATTGCACTTTTTTTCCAGACGCGTCCACATGGGCTCTGAATTGGCATATGAAACCACAAGCATGCCCTACAATAAATCAGGAGAATAGTCTTGTCACCAACGAATCTAGATGAACATGCATGTGAACCCTAAGGAATCCACTAAGATGTGTCAATGCACCACCACAGACACACATACAAGGGCCCAAATGGTCGGGTAAGATCATATCTGACGAGCGCGTCCAACTTTTGATGAGGGCCCATGATGCCGCCTCGACGTGACGACTCCTGCTTCGGTGCACTGCGAGTTCCTCGCCACCTTCATCTGGGCGTGGCATTTGGTCGAACACCAAGCCCGTAAGGATGGCAGTACGTCACCGGGGCAGCAGAGCCGCTGGAGACCTGGATGAGCTCGAAGGCGTCGGGTCGGAGGAGCGGGGCCGCGAAGAGACGAGATCGACGCTGGAGAGCACCCCGAGCGGGCAGTAGCAGCACCATCGAGCGGCGGGAATCGCGCCGGCGGCCGAGCCGAACCCCACGTCTTGGGTTAGCTGTAGCATCGCGCTCGCGAGTGGAACAACGAGGCGTTGGTGGGGATCCGACGGAGGAGGCCTAGGCGCAGTTTCCTCAGTGTGTGGCGGCGGATGTTGCCGACGTTGGCCGGGGCGTTGGTAGGCGNTAACCTTCTCTCTATCTCTCTCCTCGTATTTATTGAATCTGCATAGGAGTTCGCGTATAGCTAGGCTCTTGCATGAGAGCCCACTCCCTCTACTTTTCTATGTCTCTCTCCTCCACATAGAATAAAATGCCACGTAGGCTGACTATAAGCCCAGTATTATACTTGCTCTTAGAGCCCTCTCCTCTTCTCTCTTATCCAACTAAGCACATATAGATTATTTAAATTTCGCAATTTCTATTTGGCCATCGACCTTGATGTGGCCTTACACCGAGGTCACTTGCGCTGCCGCGCGATCTGAATCTAGCAGCCGTCGTCACCCCTTGGCGGAAATACACTGCCAGAGCAAAACGCAAAACACGACCACAGGCTTTCCTCAAAGTTCCACCAGATCTCGACCCACGCACCCTCCTCCTAGCCGCCGGTGCGCCGCCGCCGCAGCTGAGCTCTCATGCTGCCTTACCACGAGCTCCCCATGCCTCCTCGTCCTCCCGCCGCGGGACACACGAGCTTTTGGTCCGCCATGGCCTTGCTGGCCAGCCCGACCCTCGCGTACACCATCTCGAAGGCCACCGTCGTCGACTCGTCGTCGCGGTGCACGCGGCCGCGGATTCGCTGGCGCACAACGACGCTGCCCAGCCTAGAGGAGAGGCTCATGATCAGATTCCGTCCGCCTCGATTCGGCCGGAGGCTTGGCGCAACGGCAGCCCTGAACTCCGAGCGTTGAGCTGTTGGGTCCTCGGCCAACAACAAGCCCCCGCGCGTTTCGTCCTCTCCGCCTCCATCCCCTGCTTCTCCTTTTCAACATGTCAGTAGATGTAAGTTTTTGTTAGATGCAACTGTCTATCCATATGCATTTGTTCTTAGATTCAAAGGTTTTCTTAGATGTAATTTCTTTAGATGCAATTGTGTTTCCATGGCCATAGTTCACACCACGAACTGTAGATGTAACTTTTTTGATTTTTCTAGTAGTGATATTTTCATGGTTTCTAGTTCATCCCATGAACCTTAGATGTAATTTCCTAGTTCTAGTTCAGCCATGAAATGGTACTTAAAACTTTATCGGTCTCCTAGCAGTACTTTTTTTTCCTGGTTTTGTAGTTCATCCCACAAACGGTAGATGTATTTTTTATTATCGCAAATTCAAATTCTCATGCAACCTCGATCTGGCGATCTGCGAGGTCACGTGCGTCGACCGTGTGATGGCCATCGGACGGGGCGGACGAATGCATCTCGTGGACACGGCCCGCAACGTCCGTGAGGGGTACGCATGGTAAGTACACCTAGCAGGAGTTTGAGTAATCAAGCTGTGTGAGAGAAGAAACTACCACTCTGCTTGTTTCCCATTCCGCCTGCACGTCTCGCCCTCTCCGCTCTCCCGGCAATTTCGTCGGACTTCTCGCGGCGGATTGAAGCTGCATGCCTCGCGCCGTAGGTACATCCATCTGGTCGGCCATCTTTTTTGTTGGATCATCAAGGTGTATTTGCTTGCCCAACAAACATGGGAGTTGTTGGTTGTGTGGAGATTTTTCAGCGATTTTCAATGGCGATCTCTTTAGAGAGGCTTCGGACAGCCACTAGGTGAGTTCCATGAACTTTTCTACAGGTTGATTATTGTGCAGATTTAATCCCACATGCCGAACTCTTACACGTAACACATGCGGATGGGAGTTTTTAGATGTAATCTGCATGATTTTGAACGGGTTTTCGGTGGATTAATTTCTTACATGTAATTTCAGCGGGAAAAGAAATGGATGTAACACATGGGGATGGATTTTTTACTCAGATGTAACCTGAATAGGATGATAGAGGGTTCTGTGAATTATTTTTTAGATGTAACTTTTAGATGCAATGTGTAGATGTAATCTGCATGCGAGGGTGGTTCTGTGAATTCTGTTCTGATGTAATTTTCTGTGAATTATTGTTAGAGGAGGGAGAGGAAATATATGAAAAGGGGGGGATGTAATTCATTTTAGATGTAATGTTTAGAGGGGAAAGGAAATATATGTAAAAACTGGGATGTATTTTTCCTTAGATGTAACCTGAATAGGATGATGCAAGTTCTTTGTGTTCTTGGACTTAAGTTTTTGGATGTAACATTGTTGATATATGTTGCAACAAAATATATGCCATTCTTGTGTTCTTATGTTTGTTACTACCCACACAAACGAGGAAATTGCACTTAACACCATTGTTTGGTAGCATCGTTGCACAGAACACAGATTTTAAATTCGTTTTGCAGCTAGCCCCATGTTTTGGGCTAATAACTTGCACCTGACCCAAATACATGATTGAAGCTCATTAACCCGTATCTGACCAGTGGGCCTGTACGAGTCGACCAAACGACCTGTACGAGAGTGAGTCCTCTGTACGAGTAGAGCTCTCCCTGTACGAGTCGACCAAACGACCACACGCTTCTCGAACTCGCTCAACTCGTCCGAGATGAGTGAAGGTCAAGATGGATGTACCAAAATTGCTACTATTACTTGCTCAAACTGTAAGCTAAGAGGACATAGATACACCACTAGTACCCAACCATTGAAGCCTCACCTCGCAATCAGGAAGGCATGGCATAAGGTAATTATCTTCTAAACAAACACTATCTCCTTTTTTGTTATTCTGTTCAATTGTGTTGATGATCATAACTTATCTTACTTGTAGAGCAATTGAACTCGACCTGATGTCAGTCCTGCAATGCCTGCATCTCCACTGCCTACACCAACACCTACAACACCTGCACCACCACAGTGCCAACCTACATCAAATGCACCACCACAGCGCCATGCCGCAACATCTGAACCACCACGGCGCCATGCTACAGAAGCTCCACCACCTGGGGCAACTGCACGCAAGCTTCCTTCTGTTCGTGGGACAGGAACAAGAAGGGGTTGGCACCAACCAAGACAAAATCAACCAAGCTCCCCAAACTCTAGGTTGTATGGCTATTTCACACCAGGTCGTGATGCGCAACGGCAGGAGGAAGAAATGCAAGAGGGGGAGCATTGAAGCATTATGTTCTCGAATTCGTATGAGATGAGCCATGTAATGATTGCATAATCTAAAGACTCTGTATTTTGTATGTGCAAGGAGGCACTGATTGGAACTTGTAAAGTGTCGTGAGACTTTGCCTGTAACTTGTTACATGACGTTACATGACACTTATCTTTTGGAGCTTGTGAAGTGCATTTAACTTGTGATATACATGATATTATGTTGATGCACAAATAATTTGGATGTTCATATTGTTCAAGTTTTCTATCGTTATGCTGTCCATTTAAAAAAAATACTCCATATAATTTTCATATACGGTACACAAATACGGGCCCACTGGTCAGATACGTGGTAAGAGGCTTAGATCATGTATTTGGGCTAGGTGTAAGTTATTAGACCAAAATATGGGGTCAGCTGCAAAAGGAGTTTAGATTCTGTGTTCTATGCAATGATGCTACCAAACAATGGTGTTAAGTGCAATTTCCTCTATCCGAAAAAGGAAGTCAAACACAACTTTTGATGTCTTCATGACAAAAAGCAAGGGGCAAGCAGAAGTATGTTACAGGAAGCTGCACTGAATTTCCTACCATGCCAAACTCAATGAGTTGAACACAATGAGATGCAAGATAGACAAGTGTTCCATCTACCCTACACAAGATATTCGTGTGTTTTTGTTTCTGCAACATCTATCCTGCATGAACTAAATAGTAAACCATGGGGATATATATTTCTGTACCCACCTACAGCCAAATGACATCTGAAAGTTCTGAAAAAAATCTGTAGTAGCTCTTTGTAAATGTTGGTTCAGCCTTTTGTTGTTTTCTCGGCAGCAATCCGTGCTAGCTGACCATTCCTGTATGTATGGCACCTTGTTACTCTCTCTATCATTAATGAAAGCCAGTGCTATCCACCTTACGTCAAAAAAGGAAGTTCCATCTGCATGATTTTTTTTTTGAACATAAAATGATTTCATTCATCTAACAGCACTTTACAGAGAGTAGTGTGAAAGGGCTCACACTTAGCAACGAGAGAACATCTCTCCCAGGACAATAACCAGAATCTGAAGATAAGCATCTAATAGCTAGAGGCCTAGACTGAATTCTGAGAGCTAGCTGGGCCTGATGATGAGCCTTTACATTGAAACATCTATTGACATGAGCTATTCTGCTGTGATGAAAAGCTGGAGAGTTTTGAATAGCTGCAAGAAGGGGCCTGATGACCCAATGACCTGATTTGTTGAAGATTGAAGTAGCCGTAGCCTCCGTCGCCAAGACTGAGCAATCTGTCCAAAAACTTGGTTCCTGTATGTTAAGCCTTTCAGCCAACACCGTCGCGAGAAGCAATCCAAAAGCTTCAGCCTGGAGAGGAGATGATGCTGGTGGAGACAGGGCTGAAACATGCAACTCCTTGAAGTGCTGATTGCATTCAGTTTTGATGATGATGCCTATTCCTGCTGGTGCTGATTCCATGTCCCTTTCGGTCTTCCAAGCGGCGTCGCAAAAAATGGCCGTACCTGCAACAGAAGATTGGTATTTTTGTGTCGACAACTGCTGAACTGCGGAGCAGGCAGAGCGATGATCTTCAGAGGACGCCATATTCTCGAGCTTAGCTCCCTGCATAATAGCGTTAGCCACAGGAAAAACCTGGGAGGGTTTGCAGAATTCCCTACCAAAAAGAGCATCATTTCTTGCTTTCCATAAGCACCATAAAAAGGTATATAAACTAGCGGGGTTGATATGGGGATGCGCAGAAGTGAGTAAGGCCTGAATCATTTGGGAAACTGAATGATTGTGTACAGCAATGGTCTCAATTTTTATGAACCAGGGACCCAAGAACCAGGCTGCTTTTGAGAAAGGGCAGAGGAATAACATATGCATTTCATCCTCTAATCTGCCACATCTAGGACATTCTTGATCAATATGTTTGGAAAATTTACTTGCTCTTTTACCTGTGGGAAGAGCTCGACGAAGAAGCCTCCAAGCGAAAGTTTGGACCCTTGGAACCATATTATTTTCTCGCCATACCTGATTAAGGAGATTCACAATCTGTGGAGGCACAACTTTTGGTCTTTGGCTTGCAGGCAACACAAGATTATTAAAGCAATGCTTATAGGCACTTTTTGAAGAACAATCACCTACAGGAGTTAGTTTCCAAACAAGAACATCCTGCCCAGGAGCATTAATAATTGGTGTTTGTAGAATAGCCTCAGCTGTTGGCGGAGTAAACAAAGAATTAACAAGTTCAACATTCCAAATTTTCTGGTTTGGGACCCAAAGGTCCTTAACTACTGCCGGATAAGTAAAAGGAGGTTCTTGGATAATCAAATTATCATAAATACTTTGCCATTGAGAGAACCAAGGGGAACTCCAAATAGAGCTGCGGCCATCAACTATTTGGTAAAAAGAGCCCGAGACTAAAAGAGGTCTGGCTAGCTAATGTAAGACAATGGGGACTGATGCTTTGCCAGATTTTTACAGATTTTTAAAGTTCCATCTATCATATGTAAGTTCCATGAAGTTCTGGAAAACATGCGGATCTCCTCATGTTTTCACTCAAAGGATTTCAGTATTGAATTATGTTGCCCATGGAAAGTTCCATCTAATTTCACAGGGCTGGGGCATCAGAGAGCAAAAAAGATGGGTGGATGGAAGTTTTTTTTTGTAGGTTCTGATTCAGGATGAAATTTAACTCCGGGAGCCGGGAGGTTAGGTCGCCAAATCAGAACTTCATGGAGCCGTTGCCTTACCAGATCCAGGGATCCGGCTCCATAAATTTCTGGGAACATGCGGATCTCCTCATGTTTTCACTGAAGGATTTCAGTATTGAATTATGTTGCCCATGGAAAGTTCCATCTAATTTCACAGGGTTGGGGTGTCAGAGAGCAAAAAAGATGGCGTGGATGGAAGTTTTTTTTTTTTGCAGGTTCTGATTCAGGATGAAATTTAACTCCGGGGGGTTGGGTCGCCAAATCAGAACTTCATGGAGCCGTTGGCCTTACCAGATCCAGGGATCCGGCGATGGAAATTGTCTGCTTTTTTGTTAGTCTTACGTGTTTTCTCTTGGTGGAGAAGAAGAGGGATTGAGGGATACGGGATGGGATTTGTTGGATGGGATTTGGTTTGTCCCAGGTGCGTGACGGAGTCAGTTGATATACGCCATAGCACGCCCCGGTTCTCTCGAAAATATTTTCCGGAAAGCTCGAGCCAGATGCTCATTCCAAAAACGAAAAGTTTTGATGCTGTCGGAGCGACCTCGCATTTCACTAGATCTAGGTCGACCTAGATTTAGCCGCCTCCTTTAATTTTTTATTAAAAACCCACCTACATGGTCTTATTGTATTTGCTCTTACAGCGGCGTCTGTGGCCACGGAGCCCGGACGGACGGACGGACGGGAAGCTAGGTGTAGGTGCGGTGCGGGTGCGGACACCGCCTTGCATTTCCGCGCGTGCGTGCGTCGGTGCACGGATATCGTGGCGCACGGGTCGGTCGACACCGGCAGTGCAGCCGGAAAGGAGAGAGAGAGAGAGCGAAAACGAGTGGGTCGACAAGTTGTGCAGGCGTGCCGGTGACCGAAGCTAGCGCAGTGAGCTCCGGACGGCCCCTGTCTGTCGCGTCGTCGGTGCAGCATGGCAGGGCAGGAGGAGCAGCTGGCCTTGCCTCCGTGGATTGGACGGGGTCAAAGCAAGCCGACGGACGGACGCCCGACCGATCCATCTGCATGCGTGCACAGGGGCCGGACACGACCTGGCCGTGGCCGCTCGTGCGTGCATGGTCTCATTTCATGACCATGATCTTGTATAATCTACGCATGCATCATCCTGATGTGTACCGTTAATTTGTTCAGACTAGTGTCGTACTAGCGGTGCCGTTGGAAGTGTGATACTTATAACAAATGAAATATGCATGTAGCATGCGGCTGGCAGGGGAGAGAAGCGAAGTGGCGGGCCTCTCATCTTTTCCTGGCCGGTCGTGAAGGCATGGAGGAAAAGAGGAGCACGGAGTCGTCCTCGTCCTCTACTTCGGAAGGCTGGTGGCGCCGAGATGCTTTCCTCCTCGCTCGATCTGGCCGCCTGGGTGGTGGAACTGGTAGTGGGGATTGGGAATCTGCTTCTCGGCGTCGAGTTACTGAAGCTGGAGTTCCCAAACGGCGGCGAGTTGGTGCTGCTGTTATCTTCAGCCGGAGTGGCCACTCCTTGCTCAGGCGCGTTGTTCACTTTGAGCGCTTCTTCCGTCAGGACGGTAGCGAGCCTACCAGGAAGATTTTCCCCAGCCACGTTGCCGTCCTCATCACCTGCCTGTCTCCAAGTGGTCTTGTCCCCGACGACGGCGCAGGTGGCCGCAGCGATGAGCTCGCCGGTGGCGAAGGACCTGATTGCTTTTCATCTTTTCTACTTAGGGTCCATTTTGTAAAAGCAGAGGGCTGTGTTGTAATTATGTTTCTTGAGGTCCTCTTTGTAATCTTTAGATAACACCTTCAGGACTCTTCGGGGTTCTACCCTTGTGCAGAGTACTAACTACGGGTTGGATTTTTCAAACAAGGGTCTACCCCTAGGGTTTTGTCCTCCCGTCTGGCGACAGGCGGTGAGTTGCTCGTGGCTCTCCTACTCTGATCCTGCTCGGATATCTCGTGGAGTTCGATCGTGTCTCCTCTTCAGGAGGTATAAGGTCAAGACCCCGCTCCCCCGGGGATGGGCTTGTAGCAAAAATCGCCTAGGGTTTGGGAGGCAGCCATGTCGGAAACCAGATCGACAAGCTCTGGCAGTGGATCCAAGTCCGGGAAACAGAATAATGGGATGGCGTCGGACGCTAGTGCAAATGAAGCAGGGGAATCCGCGGGAGGCGGTATCAATTCCCTGTTTGGGCGATTAGAGATTGAGGAGGAAGAGTTTGACGATCTGATCATCGAGGAAACTAACGTGGATATCGAAGAGAGTACAAGATGGCTTGTGGTTGCTAGGGTGAACGGTGGTAAACGATTCAGTCATGAAGCTTTCCAGCAACAGATGATCGCAGCCTAGAATCCAGCAAAGAAAGTCAAAATCAGGCTGGTGGGGATGAAGCGTTTTGTGATCCAGTGTTTCTGTCTGGGTAATTGGGAGAAAATTACTGAACGTGGTCCTTGGCTATTTGGAGATTGGGTTGTAATCATGGCACCATATGATGGGTTTTCTTATCCTGATTTGGTGGAGCTAGAGCACTTGCCTATTTGGATTCAGATCCATAAAATTCCTGAAGCTTATAGGAAAGAGTCGGTGGTAAAGCAGCTTGTCTCCCGTCAGGTGGGTAAAATCATTACTACCCAGATGAATCCTCCTGGTGTGTTCCGTGGGGACTATGTCCAGATTTGGATCCAGCAAGACGTGCGAAAACCTTTGGCTCGCTTTGTTTCTCTGTCGCTTGGAGGAAAACGCTCAATCTTTGAAGTGAAGTTTGAGAAGCTTGGCATGCTATGTTATTGATACGTCTCAAACGTATCTATAATTTTTGAGTGATCCATGCTAGTTTTGTGATATTATCACATGTTTTACTGTCATTTATATCATTTTTATACATTTTGTCGGACTAACCTATTGACAAGATGCCAAGGGCCAGTTCCCTGTTTCTGATGTCTTTTTGTTTCAGAAATTTACTTCTGAAATATTCTTGGAATTGGACGAAAATTTACGGGGAATTTTTACTCGACGGAAGGCACCAGGACACCAAAGGGCAGCCCTGGGGGCCACCCACAAGGCAGGGACGGCCTCCTGCCGTGGCCCCCCCTTGGCCCGCAGGTGGGACCCGCCCCTGCTCCTGGTGGGTCCCCTCGGCCCCTTCCGATGCTTATAAATTCACATTAAACCTAAAAACGTCGAGGCGGCCATTATTTTCCAGAAACTCGACCCCGATGCGCCGTCACCGAAAACCCTAGTTCGGGGTCCAATCTGAAGCTGATCCCGACACTCTGCCGGAGGGGAGATCGATCCCGGAGAGATCTTCATCGTCATGCCTTCCTCCGGGATGATTTGTGAGTAGTCTCACCTTGGACTACGGGTCCATGGCAGTAGCTAGTTGGTACTCTCTCTCTCTTGTGCTTCATGTCTTATGATCTTGTGAGCTGCCTAACATGATCAAGATCGATTATTGTAATGCTATGTGATGTGTTTGCTAGGATCCGATGGATTATGAAGTTATGTTCAGATTGTGCATGATTCTTATATGAGTAATTTATGTTCTTGCATGCTCTCCGATGTGCGTAGTTACTTTGGCCAAGTGATTGTGTGTATCTCCAAGAGAGAGTATTTATGCTAGATAGTGGGTTCATGCCCCCTTGTGTTCCTAGGCACGAGTGACAGAAACATCTAAGGGCGAGGGTGTGATCTTGCTACTAAGGGTAAAACATCGGTGTTAATGTCTATTTGATACTAGTATTGCTTACTTCATGCACTTTACTTAATGCAATTGTCTGTTGCTTGCAACTTAATACCGTTGGGTGACAGGCTGGATAGCGGTCCCACGGTGGACTTTTTAGACAAAGACGCAGTTGGATTCAACGTTCTTTGTTCCTTGTCGTGATGCCTCCATAAATATTATCATGTCCTTTTTGTCATATCTAAATTGGGTTTGTATCATGATCTTGTCAATTGCCTAGCTGTAATTCGTTCAACCATCACATGCATATTTTATTTACTTGAGAGACTCCACTAGTTAACCCATGGCCCCCGGTCCATCTTTTTACATCGTTTACAACCTCATTTACTGGCTTTTTATTATCATTATTCCTCTGGTCACTTTTCATATTTTATCTATTTCAGCATACAATTAACCGCTTTGGTTTCAGCGAGACCGGAAAGATTGACAACCTTTCCGCCGTTGGGGGCAAAGTATTTTGGTTGAGTGTGTGCAGGTCCACGTCTGTTGAAGGTCAAGCGCCACAGATCTTCAACATTCACCTCGTTGTTGATTTCAAAGTCCTACTGGTTCGATAAACCTCGGTTCGTTAAACGAGGGAAAACTGCTACTAGCTGCAATCCCGCCTTCGCTTGGGGCATGATACCCACAAGTATAGGGGATCGTTGAAGTCTTCGATGTGTAAGTATAGTATCGATCCCACGAGGAGTAGAAGGTATAAGTATTTATCCTCTCAAATAAGAGCGTCACTACTCTTATTATCTATGCACTAGACAAACAAAATGATTAAATGATGCAAGTGTTTTTGGGTTTTTGGTGTATAGATTGAAAGAAAGTAAAATTCTGAGAATGCAATATGACAAGTGAAAGCTCTCAAAGAGAGAAAGCCCAATCCTCTATGCAGCAAGAGGACAAGCTCAAGTGTGTGTTTCTTATAGGTGGAGAGACTTCCCAAGGGCTACCTAGACTTCATGGCATAAATATTTCTAGAACAACAAGTTAAACATTTTGTCAAGTTTTAATCTTCTTTGGACAGAGCCATAATTAGGAATAGCTAATAAATAAACTACACCTCTTATGATGGATCAAGGTGCCAAGTAAATGACTACACAAGAGTTATTAAAACATAAAGTCCCACCATAGCATTAATCTTTAAGGTCCCCGATACTAATACCCCATAAAGTAACTTCATAACTTGGTCTCAGGTTTACATGTCCCCCTAAGACCCCCTCAATTCATTACATCATAGTGTTCTCCTATGAGCCCATATAGGTGAAGTGATATGCAGTCGACGTTCACACAACACCATCATAGAATTACATCAAAGATAAAAACTAGACAAGATACCAACACATGTTATATAAAATCATTGCCAATTCATCCTATGCCCCCAGGAACATGAGAGAACTACTCACAACGCCAAGACATGATATGCATCAGTGGTACAAGTGATACAACACAATCTGAAACTATGATCTCCCCACTAAACAATGACAAGTAGCAATTCACAAACATGTAAAATAGCACATAGACAATGGCTAGGGATCAACCAATCTCAAACTATGAGGGGGATGAAGTGGATCACGAAGATGGTGATGAAGATGGTGATGGAGATGGTGCTGGTCTTGGCAATGGTGTTGATGGAGACTCCGAAGGGGGGATGGATGAAAGAACAAGCTATGCCCGGATGTCGCCTAGAGGGGGGGGGGTGAATAGGCGATTAAAACTTTTTCTAATTAGGGGCTTGATAATTGCGGAATAAAACTATGTGTTTAAATTAACAAGCCAACAACCTAAATTGCTAGGTTCACCTATGTGCACCAACAACTTATGCTAAGCAATAAAAGCAACAAGGTGATAGCAAGATATAAACTTCAAGCACGAAGGCTATCACAATGTAAAGTGCATAAGTAAAATCGGGTATAGAGATAACCGAGGCACGCGGAGACGAGGATGTATTCCCGAGTTCCTCCTTGTTAAGGGAGTACGTCTCGTTGGAGGGGTGTGAGCTCGCCACAAGAGGCCTACTCAAGATGCCACAAAGGCCTCACCCTATTCTCCGATGAACCTCACCCAAGGGATTGGTTCACTTTCCACTATCGGAATCCTTCGAGGCGGATTTTGGAGCCCTTTACAACTTCTCTTGGGGCACACACCCACAACTCAATTGGGGGCTCCCAAACTCGTGCCGAAGCTTCACAACTCGAAGTCTTCGCGACCCCTCTAAACCGTCTAGGGTACACAATGCACCCAAGAGGCACAAGCTCTTGGGAACACAATGCACCCAAGAGTAAAAAGCTTCTCAACATCAATCCCATGAATCACCGTGGAGAGCACAACCCGATGCAACTAATGCAAAAGGCAAGAACACACCAAGTGGTCAAATTCTTCTCCCTAAAATCCAACCAAAGCAACTAATGCTATGGAGGAATTTAGGAGGAAGAACAAAGGAGAAACACTAAGAACTCCAAAATCTAGATCCAACGAGTTCCCCTCACTTAGATAAAATTTTGTTTGGTGGAAGAGTAGATCTAGACCTTCTCCTTCAATCCTCCAAAAATCAACGAGTTTGGATGGAGGGATTGAGAGATCTATGCGATTTGAGCTCTTGCAACAATGGAGGAAAGAGAGGAAAAAGAAGCTCAAAAGGTTAGGGAACCATTGGGGAAGAAGGCCCCTTAAATAGGTCAACCAAATATCCAACCGTTATGCCCAGAAACGCGCCGGGGCGGTACTACCGGACTTTTTACCGGTACTACCGCCCAAAAACAGAGGCTAAGCGGAAGTAGGGGCAGAAGTAGGGGCAGTACTTCCGCCCTTTGAAAAATTGTCGGAACACCGATACCAAAACGAGCATAACTTTTGCTTCCGGACTCCGTTTTCGATGATCTTGGTCTCGTTGGAATCGTAACAACGAGCTCTACAAGAATATACAAAGAAAAATCATAGTCCAACAAGGTAGGATAAAACCAAATGTAGAAAGGTAAACCTTCTCTAAAAAGGAACAACCGGTAAATTCTCCAACATAAAAAAATCAACAAGTTTTTCATCAAGACTCCGTTTTCTATGATATTGGGCTTGTTTAAAAGATAATCACAAGCCCTTCAAGATCATGCATATACACATCATAGTCCATCATGTGAGGAGGAAATCATAAGGAGAGAGTTTGACCTCTCTTAGAAGAGACAAACCGGTAAAACCTCCAATATCAAAAACGCAAGAAGATATTCATGAAATCCGTTTTTGATGAACTAGAGCTTGGTATGGAGATGAACAAAAGATCTAAATTCTCACAAGGATAAAAGACAAATAACAACCAAGAAATAAAGATGATTGCAAGGATGCAAGGATGCAAAAGTTTGAGCTCTCCACGAACGATGCGATCAAGATACTCGGTCGAGAGCCCCTCTTGATAGTACGGTTATCTATCCTATAACCCGGTCGCTCAACTAACATCATGAGACCGGTAAAATAGAAAACCTATCAAGATCATACCTTTACCTTGCGCATTAATCCACTTGAGGTCGATGATGACGATCTTCATCTCCTCGAGACGAACCACCTTTCTTGATTGCGCTTCGCTTGGTGAAGATTCACATGATGCTCCCCCATACACCAATATGGGAGAACTTCTTCTTCGGCATATCATCACTTGGACTTGAGTGTTGATCAACACGCACTTAGACTTGATCAACAACCACTCTTCTTCCCTTAATATTGACTCCAACAAATGGAGATCAAGCAACACAAAAGGACACACCTACAAGTAGCTCAATATAAACATTAGTCCATAGAGATTGTCATTAATTATCAAAACCATGCATGGGATCAACCATGCACTTTCAATGGAGAAGACCTCCGGAGGTGATTCCTGCGGCGTTCCCCCCCCCCCCCCCCGATCTTCTCCGGCGGCAGCCTTCTGTCTCTCTGTTTTTGGTTTTGTGTTTCTCCGCCGCCTCCCTCTGTAAAACGTCGGGGGACTATTTTTATAGTCGTTTTTAGGTCACGAGAAAGCTTTTGGGCGAAGGATCAATGCAAACGGGGCCACGAGGGCTAAAATAGGTGGGCCCATGCGGCTACAGTACCAGGCCACGTGGGGCACCCCCTTTTGGCCCTCCGGCCTCCGTTCGCTTGCTTCTTTCGCTCCTAGGTCTTCCTCCTTCCAAAATAATGATCCCTGTAAATTTTCAGCTCATTTGGACATTGTTTGGGTCCCTGAAACATCAAAATATAGAAAATAGGGTTTTCTGCCAGTGCTGGGTTAATTCCAAATAAATGGGAAAACTGTGAATTATCCCCAAAATCATTATAAAACAATGATATAACCCTTATATGATGCAAATATGATTGAAATATGAGAATTATAATGTAAAGTTCATGTATGCATTTTACATGCATCAACATCCCCAAGCTTAACTCATGCTCGTCCTCGAGTATGAAAGTGATAAAACTAACATGAACTTTGCAATATAATCAACATGGATATAGAAGATGATTGCTACTGCTACATAAAGTCAAATGATTCATTATTCAAAGAAGTAGCAATATGCAAACAGTTTATAAAGTGATATCAAGTATTCAATGCAAGGATGTTCAATGATAGTTCACAAAGTGTAACATAAAAGATAGTAATATGGACATTCTTACTTTTGCATACTTGTGGTCCATAGAGTGTAGATGAAAATCTGAATATAAAAGGTGGACACTTTGGAAAAGATATATAAATGAGTAGAGATCAAACATGCATAAGTTTCATCTATCCTCCAAACTATTCTACTTAAGTTATTGATTGCAATGGTAATACTTGGTGTCAAGCTCTCATTCCCCTATCATAGCATCTTGAGTGATTAAAGTTAAATGTGAAAGCAAATATGAGCAGTGGCCTTGATAAAGTAAAGGTTAGATGTCTCATGCCCCTTGAATACAAGTACCTATACCATGATTACTCAACTTGGGAAACAAAGCAAGTTTAAGTTATCTATCATTGTAAGTAATAATGGTATCATCAAGAGTCTCAACTAGGGTACCTCTTGTCCCATGATATGGATCAAGCCCACATCAAAACAACAAGACAAACAAACATAATGAACAACCTCAACACCCTTTTTATTTACCACTTGATATATCTTTTTATTATAGGGTGTATCACAGAAAGTTCAAAATAGCATGTAAGTAAATTTCCACCATGAATGATGCATGTCTTAGATTAGCGGCCCAGGTTTCTCTCTAACCATTTATACAAACTCATTTAAACTTACTCTATTTCCACATTATTTCACCATGATAGGCATCCATAAACAAAAGTAAACATGATATCAACTAAATAAATGATGGAACATGTTGAAAGCTTTGCATGTGACAACACATATGGGCTAACTCCCAACCTTAAACATTTATCAAGCCACTATCATCATAATATTAATCACAATGGTTCATGTTTATTAAATGCTATAAAAGTAAAGTGTGCATCAAGTTCGCGAGAGCTTTTTAACCAACTTTTCCCATTACAATAACATAATCATTTTCATTTAGAGGTATAGATAACACAAATAACATGATAAACATACTTGGAATAGAATAAAGCTAATAGGTAGATATGGTGGACTCACTGGAAAAACTTGGGTTGAAGGTGTTGGAGACAAGTTTTTACTTGTTGGAATTTTTGGGCTAGCAAAAGGGAGAAAGATGACCATCTAGATGCATGCATGAGTGTCCATAGAACTAAATAATTCATGTCAAACAAGGTGAAATAGCATACATCATCAAAACATGAATAAAAGATAGCTCATGATAAAGCATTTGCAAATTATTACTCATAAAGAAGCTCATGAATCATGCAACTATATGTGTCATTAAAAATCAACTTAGATATCCCTTTTCCCTTTTTAATCATCGGCGATATGAGTGAGGGTGATAAACAAAGATCAAGAGGGACAAACACTCAAGCTTGGGGATATTACCCCTAGGCTCACCCTACATATATCAAGTAAGTACAAGGATTCAAGCTTGGGGATGCCCAAGCCACCTCACTCCAACCATCTTGATAACAAGTAAGTAAGCCTAGATACATGGCTATAAAGAAAGCGCTTTACGGGAGGCAACCCGGTTGTTTTTATTTGGATTTTCTTTGTGTCCTCTTGATGTAAAAAGAGAATGTTTTCTTAGCTTAGTTTCTGGAATTTTTAATAAAGTGCCAAGTTTTACCCATTTTGGTTTGACAAAGTTGCTATTTCTATTCGGAGATTTTATTCCTGCACGAAGTCTGTGCACGTTTTGATTTTTCATTTTTATTATGTAACTCTGAATGAGCTGAGATTTTAACTGTAACTGTAAATTTTCATCCTCTGTATGCCTGAATTTTTTTCAGAATTTTTCGACGAGTTTAAGTAGGACAGAAAAATACGTTTTGCTGCTGCTGTTTTTCTGGACAGATTCTGTCCCATATTGTTTTATGCTTGTTTTGAACTTTTAAGTTGAATCTTTTTGATCCAATTGAGTTTATTGAATAGGCATACAACATTATACACTTCTGGACATTCACATGAATTTTTGTCTAAGGATTTTATGCAGCAAAGAAACCTATTTGTCTATCACTACTAATATCACCCCATAGAAAAGAAATGGGAGAAATAGTGTTTTGAAGTTTTTTCACAGGGATTGGAGGAGATGCACGCTGATTTATCCAAGGACGGTGAAAACCATAAGCTTGGGGATGTGTAGAAAATCCCCACTGAACCAACATACTCTCGGTTTGCACACGTCTAACTTTTGTTTTTATTTGAAACACTTTATCGCATAAACTTGGAGCGTCTTTTTGTTTGTTTTTGCTTTGATTTTTTATTTTGTGAGACCACCACACTATCGTTTATATATGAGAAAGCTACTGGAAATATGGGTTGAAATATCTTGCATGCTTTTATTGTATTGGGAAAAGGGATGTCTAAGTTGATTTTTAATGACACATATAGTTGCATGATTCATGAGCTTCTTTATGAGTAATAATTTGCAAATGCTTTATCATGAGCTATCTTTTATTCATGTTTTGATGCTGTATGTTGTTTCACCTTGTTTGACATGAATTAGTTAGTTCTATGGACACTCATGCATGCATCTAGATGGTCATCTTTCTCCCTTTTGCTAGCCCAAAAAATTCCAACAAGTGAAAACTTGTTTCCAACACCTTCAACCAAAGTTTTTCCAGTGAGTCCACCATATCTACCTATTAGCTTCATGCTATTCCAAGTATGTTTATCATGTTATTTGTGTTATCTATACCTCTAAATGAAAATGATTATGTTATTTATTGTAATGGGAAAAGTTGGTTAAAAAGCTCTCGCGAACTTGATGCACACTTAACTTTTATTTGCATTTAATAAACATGAACCATTGTGATTAATATTATGATGATAGTGGCTTGATAAATGTTTAAGGTTGGGAGTTAGCCCATATGTGCTGTCACATGCAAAGCTTTCAACATGTTCCATCATTTATTTAGTTGATATCATGTACTTTTGTTTATGGATGCCTATCATGGTGAAATAATGTGGAAATAGAGTAAGTTTAAATGAGTTTGTACAAATGGTTAGAGAGAAACCTGGGCCGCTAATCTAAGCCATGCATCATTCATGGTGGAAATTTACTTACATGCTATTTTGAACTTTCTGTGATGCACCTACAATAAAAAGCTATATCAAGTGGTAAATAAAAAGGGTGTTGAGGGTGTTCATTATGTTTGTTTGTCTTGTTGTTTTGATGTGGGCTTGATCCATATCATGGGACAAGAGGTACCCCAGTTGAGGCTCTTGATAATACCATTATTACTTACAATGATAGATAACTTAAACTTGCTTTGTTTCCCAAGATGAGTAATCATGGTGTAGGTACTTGTATTCAAGGGGCATGAGACATCTAACCTTTACTTTATCAAGGCCACTACTCATATTTGCTTTCACGTTTAACTTTAATCATTCAAGATGCTATGATAGGGGAACGAGAGCTTGACACCAAGTATTACCATTGCAATCAATAACTTAAGTAGAATAGTTTGGAGGATAGATGAAACTTATGCATGTTTTACCTCTACTCATTTATATATCTTTTCCAAAGTGTCCACCTTTTATATTCAGATTTTCATCTTCACTCTATGACCAATGTAGGATGTTCTTACTTATCATATTGCATACATGTGGTCCATATTACTATCTTTTATGTTACACTTTGTGAACTATCATTAAACATCCTTGCATTGAATACTTGATATCACTTTATAAACTGTTTGCATATTGCTACTTCTTTGAATAATGAATCATTTGACTTTATGTAGCAGTAGCAATCATCTTTTATATCCATGTTGTTATTATATTGCAAAGTTCATGTTAGTTTTATCACTTCTATACTCGAGGACGAGCATGAGTTAAGCTTGGGGATGTTGATGCATGTAAAATGCATACATGAACTTTGCACTATAATACTTGTATTCCATTCATATTTACATCATATAAGGGGTATATTACTGTTATTTAATGATTTTTGGTAATTAATAATGATTTCCCCTATTTATGGAATTAATCCTGCGCAGGCAGAAAACCCCTATTTCTTTCCTTATTTATTTCAGGGCCTTAACGACGTCATAATGAGCTGAAAATTTACGGGGGATCATTTTTTTGGAAGGAAGAAGACCTCGGAGCGAAGGATGCAAGCAAACGGAGGCCAGAGGGCCAAAGAGGGTGGCCCACGCGGCCCCTATACCTGGCCGCGTGGGACCACTCATCTGGGCCCTCGAGGCTCCGTTGCCGTCGATCTTCGTCCCCATGGCTTCGTCTTGACCTAAAACCGACTATAAAAATAGCCCCCCGAGGAGTTTCGAGAGGAGGCGGCGGAGAAACACAAAACCATGAAACAGAAGACAGAAGGCTGCCGCCGGAGAAGATCGGAGGGGGGAAACGCCACCGGAATCACCTCCGGAGGTCTTCTCCATCCCCCCTCCGGAGTCTCCATCAACACCACCGTCAAGACCAGCACCATCTCCATCACCATCTCCATCACCATCTTCGTGATCCACTTCATCCCCCTCATAGTTTGAGATTGTTCGAACCCTAGATATTGTCTAAGTACTATTCTACATGTTTGTGAATTGCTACTTGTCATTGTTTTGTGGGGAGATCATAGTTTCAGATTGTGTTGTACCACTTGTACCACTGAATCATATCATGTCTTGGCATTGTGAGTAGTTCTCTCATGTTCCTGGGGGTATAGGATGAATTGGCAATTATTTTTATATAACATGTGTTGGTATTTTGTCTAGTTTTTACCTTTAATTGATGTGATTCTATGATGGTGTTGTGCGAACGTCGACTGCACATCACTTCACCTATATGGACTCATAGGAGAACACCGTAGTGTAATGGAGTGAGGAAGACTTGGGAGGACACGTAAACCTGAGACCGAATCATGAAGTTGCATTATGAGGGTATTAGTATCGGGGACCTTAAAGATTAATGCTATGGAGGGACTTTATGTCTTAATAATTCTTGTGCAGTCATTTACTTGGCCATATGATCCATCATAAGAGGTTTAGTATATTTATTTAGCTGAACCTAATTATGGCTCCGTCCAAAGAAGATTAAAACTTGACAAAATGTTTACCTTGTTGTTCTAGAAATATTTGTGCCATGAAGTCTAGGTAGTACTTGGGAACTCTCTCCACCTATAAGAAACACACACTTGAGCTTGTCCTCTTGCTGCATAGAGGATTGGGCTTTCTCTCTTTGAGAGATTTCACTTGCCATATTTCATTTTCAGCATTTTACTTTATTGCAAACTCTACACCAAAAACCTAAAAACACTTGCATCATTTAATCATTTTAGTTTGTCTAGTGCATAGATAATAAGGGAAGTGACACTCTTATTTGAGAGGATAAATACTTATACCTTCTACTCCTCGTGGGATCGATACTATACTTACACACTGAAAACTTCAACGATACCCTATACTTGTGGGTATCACCTAACATGATCAAGATCGATTATTGTAATGCTTTGTGATGTGTTTGCTGGGATCCGATGGATTATGAAGTTATATGTTCAGATTGTGCATGATTCTTATATGAGTAATTTATGTTCTTACATGCTCTCCGATATGTGTGGTTACTTTTGCCAAGTGATTGTGTGTATCTCCAAGAGAGGGTATTTATGCTAGATAGTGGGTTCATGCCCCCTTTTGTTCCTGGGCACGAGTGACAGAAACGTCTAAGGGTGAGGGTGTGCTGTTGCTACTAAGGGTAAAACAGCGGTGTTAATGTCTATTTTGATATTAGTATTGCTTACTTCATGCACTTTACTTAATGCAATTGTCTGTTGCTTGCAACTTAATACCGTTGGGTGACAGGCTGGATAGCGATCCCACGGTGGACTTTTTAGACAAAGACGCAGTTGGACTCAACGGTCTTTGTTTCTTGTCGTGATGCCTCCATAAATATTATCATGTACTTTTTGTCATAGCTAAATTGGGTTTGTGTCATGATCTTGTCAATTGCCTAGCTGTAATTTGTTCACCCATCACATGCATATATTATTTACTTGAGAGACTCCACTAGTGAACCCATGGCCCTCGGTCCATCTTTTTACATCGTTTACAACCTCATTTACTGGCTTTTAATTATCATTATTCCTCTGGTCACTTTTCATATTTTATCTATTTCATCATACAATTAACCTCTTTGTTTTCTGCGAGACCAGAAAGATTGACAACCTTTCCACCGTTGGGGGCAAAGTATTTTGGTTGAGTGTGTGCAGGTCCATGTCTGTTGAAGGTCAAGCGCCAGAGATCTTCAACATTCACCTCGTTGTTGATTTCAAAGTCCTACTGGTTCGATAAACCTCGGTTCGTTAAATGAGGGAAAACTGCTACTAGCTGCAATTCCGCCTTCGCTTGGGGCACCACCCAACTTATTTTAATACAGCAGCAGTTATGCATGCAGATTAGTGGGTCATGTCTACAAGGAGTGTGGCATTGGGGTCTTTGACGAGAAAAAACTTAAGTATGGAGATTGGATTCGTGCTGATGACTGGCGCGGGAGAGGTGGGTATCCTTTCCGAGGAAGTCTGAGGGGTGGTGGCGGAACAATGCAGGGTAGAGGATGTGGCGATCTGTCATACAACTCTCAGGTGGTTGGTAATACTAGACACATTTCTCCCCTGGGCAGGGGGGGGGGTTCTTTGACTGGCGTAATCACCTAGAGAATCGGACTAAGGATGATAATGAAGATCTGAGGGATACGGCAACCAGTCCGGTGAAACCTGGTGATCAGTATATGTTGGACATGGAGAAGAATGCAAAGAAACGTTTAGCCTTTGAGAAGGCAGTATTAACGAACTCAGGAACTCTGGCAATTACTAACAACATGCAAATAGAAGAGGACCCTCCGTTGGCTGTCAAAGGGAGAGATGAGGAAAGTGCAAAAGAGAAGAAACGACATAAGAAGGAGGTCAGGACATCAAACTCAGGACAATCTTTTGGATCGGCGGCATCCCTCGAGGGTGACCGCCGGATGCAATGAAAATATGCGGATCGAAGTGCCGTGGCTTAGGTAAAGCTGCGGCAGTTCATGCGCTTCAGGAACTCTAGAAGCGCCCGGATGTGTTCTTTCTGTCCGAAACGCATCTGACGAAAGCTAGGGCGGAAAAGATGAGGAGGAAGTTAGGGTTTGATCATATGATACAATCGGCGAGTGACGGGAGAAGTGGGGGTCTGTTGTTGCTGTGGAGAAAGGACCTTAATGTCACTTCTTCGGTGGAACACACTAATTACCTAGATATTCGCATTGATGAAAACTCTGATAGACCATGGCGGATCACAAGTGTATATGGTGAACCTAGTGGAGAGAGGAAGCATCTGACATGGGACTATATCAGAGGATTAAGTTCGATGGTGGACCTGCATTGGGTGATGTTAGGGGACTTTAACGAGATTCTGTCGAACACTGAGAAGGAAGGAGGGAACATTAGACCACAACGATGCATGCAACAGTTCAGAGATTGTTTGTCTGACTGTGACTTGGAAGATTTGGGGTTTATTGGCAACAAATTACATGGAGGCGAGGAAGAATTAGAGAGCGTCTTGACAGGGCTGTTTCTAATTAGCGGTGGAAGGATATGTTTCCGTTAGCTATGGTGATTAACAAGGACTTTGCAAGGTCAGATCATAGACCTATATCGGTTGATTGTCAATATGTACAGGAGGAGTTCATTCGTAATACAGGAGGGAGGAAAATGTTTGAGGCCAAATGGTTTATGGAAAATGGTTTCGATGATGTGGTTGAAGCAGCCTGGGCGAGTGCTAATACGAATGGGCCGGGGTGTCTAGCCCATAAACTAAAATAGGTCCATGCAGCCCTGCATGCATGGGGTCAGAGAGTGCTGGGGGAGACGAAACGCTGGCTGCATGACCCAAAGGGAGCTTAATGATATTCTTACTGGTCCTCTGTCCGATGAAGCAACGGCTAAGCAACAACAATTGCAGCTTGAAATTGAGAACATTCAAGAACAGGATGAAATGAAGTGGGTCCAAAGGAGTCGGGTGAATTGGATGAAATCTGGAGATCGTAACACCTCCTTTTTCCATAATTTTGCTACGGCTAGGAGGAAGAGGAATCTGATAAATAAACGGGTGGATGACAATGGTACGACCATCGAAGGGGGAGATGATTTAGCAGCTCACATCAACGGATATTTTACAAATCTTTTTACTGCAGAGGTCATGCAGCCTGATATGGACGTCCTATAAAAGGTAAATCCATGTGTTACGGCAGAAATGAATAATGCTCTATGTGCACCGTATACTAGAGAGGAGGTTAAAAAAGCTATGTTCAATATTGGGGATCTCAAAGCCCCAGGACCGGATGGGTTACACGCGATATTTTATAAAAGATATTGGAGTTTAATTGGAGAAGAGCTGACCGATGAGGTTCTTAATGCCATCAATTCAGGGACGATTCCAAATGGATGGAATAGTACCACGATAGTCATGATTCCCAAAGTTGAAAACCCACAGAGGGTAACACAGTTTCAACCCATTAGTTTATGCAATGTTGTATATAAGGTGATCTCAAAAGTTCTTGCTGCTAGACTAAAGAGGATTCTACCAGAGATTATTTCGCCTACACAAAGTGCCTTTGTTCCAGGGAGGATGATTACCGATAATGTTCTCATTGCTTTTGAGTCTTATCATGCTATCAAAAACAAGAAGGAGGGGAAATTCGGGACCTGTGCTATAAAATTGGATATGCATAAGGCATATGATAGAGTTGAATGGTGTTTTCTGGAAAAGATCCTTTTACGTCTTGGGTTCAATCCTGCATGGGTCAAGCTAATTATGGAGTGTGTCAGCTCAGTTGAATACTGTGTTCGGTTTAATGGGAGAGAGACAGATAAATTTTCCCCTACCCGGGGATTAAGACAAGGTGATCCTCTCTCCCCCTATTTGTTTCTCTTGTGTGCTGAAGGTTTGTCTGCTCTTTTGCGACATGAAGAGGAGGTAGGGAACCTGATTGGGGTTAAGGTGTGCCGCAATGCCCCGGCGATATCTCACCTCTTATTCGCAGATGATTCACTTATCTTAATGAAGGCGGATATGAATAACGCAAGGTCTCTTAGACACATGCTGCAAACATATTGTCTGGCCTCGGGACAATTGGTAAGTGAGGCTAAGTCGAGCATCTTTTTTAGTCCCTGTACACTGGTTGAGGTAAGAGAAGAAATTTGTGTTGAGCTGAATATCCTCACAGAAGCCATCACTGAGAAGTATTTGGGACTACCACCCCTGGTGGGTCTTGATCGTACTGATTGTTTTGTGCATCTTATAGACAGGGTCTGCAACCGGTTGGCAGGGTACAAGGAGAAAATCTTATCATATGGCGGGAAAGAAATTTTGTTGAAAGCGGTGGCTCAAGCGATCCCCGCATATGCGATGTCTGTCTTCAAACTTCTGAAACAAGTAATTAAAGGGATTACAGATGCTATGTCACGTTACTGGTGGGGAGATGATGACAACCAGAAGCATATGCATTGGTTTGCTTGGTGGAAGATGTGTGTGCCGAAGAAAAAAGGACGGATGGGGTTTAGGGACCTCCACTGTTTTAATTTAGCTATGCTTGCTAGGCAGGTGTGGAGGCTAATCTGCGAACCAGATTCTCTTTGTGCGCAGGTGCTTCGAGCAAAATATTATCCATCTGGCGATCTCCTCAATGCAGAAATGAAGAAAGGTTCCTCCTATACCTGGCAAAGTATTTGGTACGGGATCCAAACCTTTAAGAAAGGGCATGTATGGCGTGTTGGTGACGGTACTGACATCAATATCTGGGAGGATGCATGGATCCCTAGCTGCCCATCAAGGAAATTAATTACACAAGGGGTAACATTGTTTTAACTCACGTTTCTGAGCTCCTTGATCCGATCACTAGAAATTGGGATGAAGAACTCCTACGCTCACTATTCTATGGAGTGGATGTTTCTCGTATTCTGCAGATCCCCCTAGCTGTCGGTATGATGGAAGACTTTGTCTCTTGGAATAATACAAGGAATGGTATTTTTATTGTCAGGTCTGCTTATTATACTGAGTGGGATCATCAGCATGGACGCAAACTGTTACGCACAAATGAGCAAGGTTCAGCTGTAATTAATCCGGTTTGGGGTAAAATTTGGTCTCTGCAGGTCCCGGCGAAGATTAAAATATTTTTCTGGAGGTTTTTGCATGGAACTATTCCTTGCAAAGCGGTGTTGGCTAACAGACATATAATCACGAGTAGCTTATGTCCTATGTGTGCTGTCCATTGTGAAGGTACACCTCATGCTTTTTTTTAAGTGCCCAAGAGTAGTTGAGATTTGGGAGAATCTCGGCTTGTCTACAAAAATTTCTGCGGACTGCTCTCTTGATTGTGAGGGTGCAGCGGTATTTGAGGCACTGATGAGAGAACATGATGCCCCATCACCATACATGGATGACCTAGGTGTGAATGAATTGATTGCTACCGCATGTTGGTATATATGGTGGGAGAGGCGGTAGATTGTTCACGATGAGCGGGTCCAGAAACCAGCAAGAACCTCTCAAGCCATTGCAGCGTTAGCTCTTAATTATTCCAGGTCTCAAAAGAAGAATTCGGGAGCTCGGGTCCAAGGATGGGTTGTCCCAAAGGAAGGATATGTTAAGTTGAATGTAGACGCTGCGTTCTCACCAGATACACTCCGATGAGGATCGGGATCGGTACTACGTGATGATCATGGTTCCTTTATCGCTGCTAGCTGTTGTCCCATTGATAATGCTAGTAATGCGGCCATGGCTGAAGCTCGTGCACTTCGTGACGGATTGCTATTAGCAGGCCAGGTTGGATGCACTAAGTTGGAGGTGAGTAGTGATAATTTAGAAGTCATTGAGGTCATGCACGAAGGAGGGAATTCTTTGGGCCCGGCGGCAGCTATCTATGAGGAGTGCTCTTTTCTAGCTAGATGCTTTGCACATGTAATTTTTAGACATAGCTGTAGAAAGAACAACCAAGTAGCTCATTGTATAGCTAAGCTAGTCTCAGGATCTCATTCCGTGGTGTGGCATGAGGATCCCCCAGATTGCATTCTGGGTCTCCTAGCTAATGATGTAAGCTTGTTTGAACGTTGAGAAGCGGCAAGTTTCAGACGCACTCTTTTCCTTACCAGGGTACCGAAAGGGACTGGAAGGTTTTTAATGAGGCGGCTTGCTGTCTTTATATAAATGGTGATTTTTAAACTAAAAAAAAGTACTAACTACCAGACGTTCACGTTTCCACGGGGCCAATTGTTTTTTTCCCTGACAGCCAGAGAGGACAGAGTTTTTTTTTGAGACAAAGAGAGGACAGAGGTCGATCAAATATGGATCATGCTGAGCGTCCCCCGGGGGATCGGAACTCCCGATCCCCCGCCTCTACCTGTTGACACGTGTCCTAGAAACCTTTTTCCTTTTTTCTCAGCACCCTCCCGCAAATCTCCCTGAGAACGAAAAAAACAGTGCATGAAATCGAAGCCCACAACGACAGACTTCGTGCCACCAGTACCCACCGCCCTCGTCGGTATGCTCTGGTGAGAGACCTCGCTGGCGTGGACCACGCTGGTAGCACCGCCACCCGCCGCTTGTAGCATCACCGCCGGCCGCTCGCCGGCCGCTTGTAGCATCACTGTCGGCCGCTCGCCGGCCGCTCGTAGCACCGACGGGGTCGGAGGTAGCATCGCCGCCGGCTGCTCGTAGCACCGTCGCAGGTCTGATGTAGCATCGCCGCCGGCCGCTCTTAGCACCGCCGTAGGTCCGATGTAGCATTGCCGCCGGCCTTTGGTAGCACTACCGTTAGTCTATGGTAGCACCGCCGCCGGCCATTGGTAGCACATCATCGCCAGCCTCCTTGTGACATTGTTGGCTGGCTTCTAGCACGACGACGCCAGTTTGTAGCACTACGAGTCGCCGCTTGTAGCAATCGGCGACGCCCTTTGTAGCAGGCCAACTGGAGAGTACCATCGGCGGGCATCGACGGTAGCATAAGTCGTCCCCCCGTGAGAGCATGTCCCCACGCCTCTGGAAGCACGAGCTGACGGCTGTGGAAGCACCGCGCAAAACCTCGTTGGAAGCATCGCCTGATGGCGGTCAGTGCATCATCGCCCTTGGCCGGTAGCATCGACCCTCTCCTGTGGCAGCACGTCTGTCGGGGATATGGGACACGGGTACCCGCAAGGAGGATCAACGAGGCCCATCAGGAGGAAGCCCAGTAGGCCGACTCTAGTTAGAATAGGAAAAGGACTCACCTTTCCAAACTTGTAATAGATAGCCGAGTCCTAAGAGGACTCTACATGTAAGCCGGCCTCCTCCACCTTTATAAGGAGGGGCAAGGCGCCCCAAAGAGGGCACGACCCAACAGAATTAGACAGATCTAGACAAGAGGAGCCGCCTCATCGGCGACTTCCACCATGAGAGGAATACAACCTAGCCCCAAACAACACGTAGGGATATTACCGGATGATGTTTCCCGGGTCCCGAAGCTGTATAAATCCTTTCTCCCGTGTTGTTCGTCTACTAACCCACATCGACGATGCCCGCGCGTACATAGCCCCGTATCTTCACCGTCGGTTCATACCACGACATTTGGCGCCCACCGTGGGGCTAAGTGCGCGTGGATTCACAACTCGATGGGTCCAATCTTCATCAACAACGACGTCGGCGAGTTCTTCATCCACACGGCGGCCGCGGGGGCTCGACGTCAACATTGCCCTCGTATGCAGCTAACCAAATCCACCGGATCAAGGATCAAGATCGACTCCCGCTTCCGTGCCAGCTTCCAGCATCACCGGCCGACTCCCGCGACAGCGCCGGTCTCCAGCGTCCTGGCGACTCCCGCGTCAGCGCCGGTCTCCAGCGTTTCGGCCGACTCATGCATCCACGTCCGCATGCGAGTTCCGACTCGTGCAAGCAGCTGCTTGTACCTGCGAAACTCCAATGGCGGCGGCTCGAGATTCGTTCCAAACAGAGAAAGATAGATCCTTCGAGTCGGATACGTATTGGACTGCCTCGCACAATGCCACTCGGATACGTACTCCTTCAACACAAGAATAGTCACGTGAAGTAGCAAGGAAGAAAAACAGAAACAGCCCACCGGCCGGCTGGTACTAGTATTCATGCAAGTCAATCAAGATTCAAGGAAAAGGAAAAGCCATGGATACATCCCATATTTGATTACCACGCACACGGATCAAGGCAGTTATGGAAAGAAAGATCAACTAGCTTGACTCGTACTAGGATTGAAGAAGTAATCAAAGAAAGAATACGAGCAGCAGCAGCGTCCAGCGACCGATCAATGAAAAACAAGAAGAGCAATCCAAGTTGCTAGCTTGCAGCATATGCATGTGAAGGCCAGCTTCAACTAGTACTCGGAGGACGAGTTTATCAAGGAAGAAAAGAAAAAAAAAAGAGCAAAGGTGGATTACGTACTACACATCTCAACGAAAAGAGAAAAAAGAAGAAGTAAGCAAGGTGGCCGGGTCAAATCCATCAGCGAACGCGCGCATGAACATCTCCGACTCCTGGCGAAGCTAACTCGGCTGCATCGCCTCTGGCTATACCGACTTCCACGACTCGCCCGTCAGTCTGCGGGCTCACTTCGCATCATCAACTTCAAAGAATAAACAGCTAAGTCGCCTTTTTATTTAAATTTCATATTTCATTCATTCAAATTAAATTATATAAAGTCAGCCCCCTTTAAGTTAATTCCGGATTAATTCCGTGAGTTATATATTTGGTTTATGAAGAAATTTGCAGAGATAATCCAGAAGATTACAAAGTAAGTTTTAAATAATGCAAGGGGGCTAATATAAGTTGAGTACCGTTATTATCTCAGAAAATTCTAGGTGGCATATCAAATCGATTCTTGGAGGCTTAATATAGCCAAATCTCAAAGTTGGGTGTTTTTTAAACCCGCCACGGATTTCTCAAAAGTCGAGCTATTGCTTGCACCGGATTTTTCAAAGTCGAGCTATCTATTGCTTGCACCGGATTTTTCAAAGTCGAGCTATCTATTGCTTGCATCGGATTTTTTCAAAGTCGAGTTATATATTGCTCGCAATGGATTTCTTTAAAAGTCAAGTTCTTTATAACTTGCATCAGATTTATTGGAAAGATTTATTTATACCCACATAGGGATTTCTAAAAAATATCAATGTCTCTATACTCCAGTTTATATATCACCAATGAGTCCAGAGAGCTCCGCAACACCAACGAGCCCAGAGAGCTCCGCAATACCAACGAGCCCAGAGAGCTCCGCAACATCAACGAGCCCAGAGAGCTCCGCAATACCAACGAGCCCAGAGAGCTCCGCAACACCAACGAGCCCAGAGAGCTCCGCAACATCAACGAGCCCAGAGAGCTCTGATTATTATGATCAAAGGGATAAAGCCGGCTTCTCTACAGAAAGAGTTTTGCCGAGACACCCAGTAAGTGCGTCTTTATTAACTTTGATCATTAGGTCCTTGGGGGCTTGTCTTTCAGGAAAAAGCCAAGCTTTAGACTCATTGACCTGGCAAAGAAGCCAACTTATTCCTTAGTTTTATCTGGTAAGTCAGATGCATCCTGTACAACAAACTGGCTGCTAATTAGCAAAGACCGGGCAGGGCCTACTTATTCATCAGCATAAGACTAAGAAGGGTTATAAGAACCAAATCAATTTAAGCATCAATCAAGTTCACAAAGTTTTAGCTCCGAGTCGTCGCAGGCAAACGACCCGACACTTGGGGGCTACATGTTATCAGGTTTTCAGTTTAAGTCAAAGGAATACAGAGTTGGAAGCTCCAAGTTGTCGCAGGCCAACAACTCGGCGCTTGGGGGCTACTCACGGATCAGGTTTTTCTACAAGTTAAGCAGTAATCAAATTCCAAAAGTTTTTATCTCCAAGTTGTTGCAGGTTTACAACCCGGCACTCGGAGACTACATTATCTGAAGTCATGAGTTATACATCAAGGAGTCCCGAGTCGTCGCAGGCAAACGACCCGGCACTCGGGGGCTACATCATCTGAAATTATGAGTCATCAATACAAGCTCCAAGCTGTCACAAGTTAACAACTCGGCGCTTGGGGGCTATACATATACCGGTGTAAACAAGCTCGAGCAAAGTCATACAACTCGTCAAAAGGACTCGGAGAAAATTCCGACTCGCCATCAACAAGTCGCTCGGAGAAGTCGGCATCAACAAGTCGACAGGAGGAGTCGGCATCAACAAGTCGACAGGAGGAGTCGGCATCAACAAGTCGACAGGAGGAGTCGGCATCAACAAGTCGACAGGAGAAGTCGGCATTAACAAGTCGGCAGGAGAAGCCGGCATTAACAAGTCGACAGAAGAAGTCGGCAATGACAAGTCGGCAAGCGAAGCCGGCATCGACGACTCGGCAACGCCTACATCGACAACTCGGGAAAATCTACAACGACAACCCGGCAACATCTACATCGACAACTCGGCAAAGTCTACATCGACAACTCGGCAAAAGCGAAGCCGGGTTCCGCGACATCGTCGACGTCTACGACTCGGCAAAGCATTACATCTACAAGCCGGCAAAGAACCCGGCACAAACTCCGTGTCCCATTTCTTCAACAAATCAAGACCTTCCGCATGACTCTGCGAGTCATCCAAAAAGCTCGGGGGCTACTGTCGGGGATATGGGACACGGGTACCCGCAAGGAGGATCAACGAGGCCCATCAGGAGGAAGCCCAGCAGGCCGACTCTAGTTAGAATAGGAAAAGGACTCACCTTTCCAAACTTGTAATAGATAGCCGAGTCCTAAGAGGACTCTACATGTAAGCCGGCCTCCTCCACCTTTATAAGGAGGGGCAAGGCGCCCCAAAGAGGGCACGACCCAACAGAATTAGACAGATCTAGACAAGAGGAGCCGCCTCATCGGCGACTTCCACCATGAGAGGAATACAACCTAGCCCCAAACAGCACGTAGGGATATTACCGGATGATGTTTCCCGGGTCCCGAAGCTGTATAAATCCTTTCTCCCGTGTTGTTCGTCTACTAACCCACATCGACGATGCCCGCGCGTACATAGCCCCGTATCTTCACCGTCGGTTCATACCACGACAACGTCCCTGCACCTTCGACTTCGCCGCCGCCAACGCCACTGGTAGCACAGGTCGACGCCGCTGGTAGCATGGGCCGACGCGGCTTGAAGTACCACCCACGGGCGACGCCGCGAGGGAGGGAAGCATTCGACTTCGTCGCCGGGAGACCTCATCAGATCTCAGCCGTAGCAAAAAAGGGAGCCACAGGTGGGACGAGATGCGAGGTGAGAGGAGATGGGAGGAGGAGGTGCAGGATACCGGAGGTAGGGAGGGGAGGTGCATGGGCACGGCGCACGGGAGGAGGAGGTGCTGCACCGGCGGTAGGGAGGAGAGGTGCACGACACCGGCCGTAATGGGGATTTTGCTGAGAGAAGCAGGAGATAACAGAGAGACGAGCGGAGAAGAAGGTCCCGTAAAGGGATAAGACTTGAAGTGGATCCCACCCACGTTGCCCTGTATGACCGTATCCCTTCGTTCATCAGGAAGGACGCGTGGCGCCCTCGTGATGAGGAGGACGCGGAGCGTTCGATCCCCCCGGACGTTTATTAGCTTTTCCCATCAAATATTGCTTTTTCTTTTCTTTTTTGAGAACAATCAAATATTGCTAGACATCGGTGAAGCCCGATCCTGCAGTTTTTCTGATCCAGCCCAAAACGGTCCCTGGCCCCGCTATCTCCTCCTCTAACTCTGGCCCATCTCACGCCAGCCATCCAACACATACAGCCCAGCCCACGCATTGCTTCCGACCCATCCATTCCCGCGGTTCCTATGCTCCGCGTAACGCGGAGCATACCAACCTCCGCGTACCCCCCTCGACCATATTGGGCTGGCCCAATAGCGTTGTGTTTCTTTTTCTGTTTCTGTGTTTCTTCTGTGTTTCTTCTGTCTTTTTCTGTGTTTCTTTTTTCTTTTTTTTTCTGTTTCTTTGTTCTTTCTTTTTTTTCGGTTTTATGTTTCTTTTTATTTTTTTCATTTTCATTTTTCTTTTATTTTTTCGTTTTTATGTTTTATATTTCTTTTCGTTTTTCTTCTTTGAAAGAACAACTATGCCCGAGATGTCGCCTAGAGGGGGGGGGGGTGAATAGGCGATTAAAACTTTTTCTAATTAGGGGCTTGATAAATGCGGAATAAAACTATGTGTTTAAATTAACAAGTCAACAACCTAATTACCAGGCTCACCTATGTGCACCAACAACTTATGCTAAGCAATTCAAGCAACAATGTGATAGCTATAGAAAAGAACTTCAAGCACGAAGGCTATCACAATGTAAATTGCATAAGTAAAGCTCGGGTATAGAAATAACCGAGTCACGCGGAGACGAGGATGTATTCCCGAGTTCCTCCTTATTAAGGGAGTACGTCTCGTTGGAGGGGTGTGAGCTCGCCACAAGAGGCCTACTCAAGATGCCACAAAGGCCTCACCCTATTCTCCGATGAACCTCACCCAAGGGATTGGTTCACCTTCCACTATCGGAATCCTTCGGGGCGGATTCCGGAGCCCTTTACAACTTCTCTTGGGGCACACACCCACAACTCAATTGGGGGCTCCCAAACTCGTGCCGAAGCTTTACAACTCGAAGTCTTCGCGGCACCTCCAACCGTCTAGGGTACACAATGCACCCAAGAGGCAACAAGCTCTTGGGAACACAATGCACCCAAGAGTAACAAGCTTCTCAACCTTCAACTTCACGTATCACCGTGGAGAGAGCAACCCGATGCAACAGATGCAAAAAGGCAAGAACACACAAAGTCCTCAAATCCTTCACTCCCAAATTCCAACCAAAGCAACTAATGCTATGGAGGGAATAAGAGAGGAAGAACAAAGGGGATGAACACAAAGCAACCCCAAATCTAGATCCACAAGGTTCCCCTCACTTAGAGGAGAATTTGATTGGTGGAATGGTAGATCTAGATCTCCTCTCTTGAATCCCTAAAGTTGGGTAAGAATCATTGGAGGGGAAGAGAGGAATCAAGCTCACAAGGATTAGAGCAAAGGGAAAGAGCAAGAACAGGTGAGCAAGGTGTGTAACCAGGTTTTTTGGGGGAAGGAGGCTTTTTATAGCCTCCCCCAAAAACTAGCCGTTGGAGCCTGTCCAGGCCGGAGACTCCGAAGTAAGTGACCGGAGACTCCGGCCTGCTGGGTCATCGGGGAGGCCGGAGATTCAGGCCGGAGACTCCGGCCACCCTCCGGGGTAGCTCCGGACCCCTATCCAGAGGCGCACCACACAGATGAAAAGGAGCTGAGAAAAACTGGGGGCCGGAGATTCCGGGTCCTCGGGCCGGAGACTCCGGTGGGCCGGAGATTCCGGTCCTTCTCCGGGGACACTCCGGACCCCTATACAGAAACGCACCACAGCAGACACAAACGGCAGCGAAATCAGGGGGACCGGAGACTCCGGACCATCTCCGGGCTAGATCAAAACAGTGAAAACCAGAACTGCCATAACTTTTGCAAATGAAGTCCGAATCGAGTGAATCCAATTTTGTTGGAAAGAGGACGACAAGAGCTTACCCTACAAAAACTGAAAATATGAAAACAAGCAAAGGAGATTGTGCGGAGGGATGGAATGGTGAGACCTTTCCAAGCGGATGAACCGGCAAAATCTCCAACACGAAAACGCACAAGCTTTTCATCAAGACTCCGTTTTCTATGATCTTGGGCTTGTTACGAAGATAATCACAAGCCCTACAAGATCATGCATATACACATCATAGTCTATCATGTGAGGAGGAAAATATAAGGCGAGAGTTTGACCTCAATAGAAGAGACAAACCGGTAAAACCTCCGATATCAAAAACGCAAGAAGATATTCATGAGATCCGTTTTTGATGAACTAGAGCTTGGTATGGAGATGAACACAAGCTCTAAATTCTCACATGGATAAAAGCCAAATAAGAACCAATAAAGATGATTGCATGGATGCAAAGGTTTGAGCTCTCCACGAACGATACGATCACGATACTCGGTCGAGAGCCCCTCTTGATAGTACGGCTATCTATCCTATAATCCGGTCTCTCACTAAACAACATGAGACCGGTAAAATAAAAGCCCTACCAAGATCATACCTTTGCCTTGCGCATTAATCCACTTGAGGTCGATGGAGACGATCTTCATCTCCTCAAGGCGAACCATCTTCTTGATTGCGCTTCGCTTGGTGAAGAATCACATGACGCTCCCCCATACACCAAGATGGGGAGAACACTCTTCTGCATATCTTCACTTGAACTTGAGAGTTGATCAACCCGCACAAAGCCTTGATCAACCCAACACTTTTCTTCCCTTGAGCTTGACTCCAACAAATGGAGATCAAGCAAAGCACCTTGCCAACACATGGAGACAAGCTTGGCCTTGATCAACAAATGATCTTCTACCTTGACCTTGACTCCAACCAATGGAGACAAGCAAGCTTGGCCTTGGTCAACAAATGATCTTGACACAAGCTAAAGGACAACCTACACATAGAGCTCAATGCAAATATTAGTCCATAGAGATTGTCATTAATTATCAAAACCATGCATGGGATCAACCATGCACTTTCATTCTTTGCATTTTTCTTTTTTCTTTTTTAAATGTTTATTTTCTATTTCTTTTTTTCTTCTCTCTTTTTTAGTTTTATTTTAATACAATGTTTATTTTAAATACATAAATTTTTATGGTATTTTTGAAAAATCATTGAAATAACATAATTGTTTATGTTTTGAAAATCGTTTAAATGAGACAAATGTTCTTATATAAAAACGTTCAAATGCCATAAAGTTCACATTAATATTAATGTTATTATAAAAAATGTTCATATAGCATAAATTATTATATAAAAAATTGTTCAAACTAAACATAAAAATGTTTATATTTGAAAATTCATTTAAATAAAATAAATGTTTTATTGAAAATTCGTTCAAATAACATAATTGTTCATGTTTTGAAAATCCGTTCAAATAACACAATTGTTCAAGTTTGGAAAATCGTTCAAATAAGATAAATGTTTTATTGAAAATTCGTTCAATCGTTCAAATAACATTATTTTTTTGTTTTTCTGTTTATATTTTTCATTTTTCTTCTTTGCATTTTTTTTACGTTTTTTTTCTATTTTCTTTTTTGTCTTCTGTCTTTTTTAGGTTTATTTTTAAATAAATGTTTATGTTGTGGAAAAATTGAGTAGGTTTCTTTGTGAACGGAAATTATTTTTTTCTTTTTCTTTTCGTTTATTCTTTTTATGTTCTATTATGTTTTCCGTTTCTTTTTTTTGTTTTTTGTTTATTATTTATTTATTGTTTTCTGTTCTATTATTTCTTTTTGTTTCTTTTTTTCACTTTTTTGAAAATCGTTCAAAAAATTCCGCTCACAGACTTTTTCTATTCGCCTTTTAAAATCGTTTAAAAAGTAATTTCCGTTCAAACATCTATTTTTCGTTCATTTTTGAAAATCGTTCGAAATAATTTCCGTTCACAGACTTTTTCTGTTCGACTTTTAAAATCGTTCAAAAATAATTTCTGTTCAAATACCTTTTTTGATCACTTTTTTGAAAATCGTTCAAAAATAATTTCCATTCACAGACTTTTTCTGTTCGCCTTTTAAAATCGTTCAAAAATAATTTCTGTTCAAATACCTTTTTTGTTCACTTTTTTGAAAATCGTTCAAAAAATAATTTCCGTTCACAGACTTTTTCTGTTCGCCTTTTAAAATCGTTCAAAAATAATTTTTTTCAAATACCTTTTTTGTTTACTTTTTTGAAAATCGTTCAAAAATAATTTCCGTTCACAGACTTTTTCTGTTCGTCTTTTAAAATCGTTCAAAAATATATTTCATTCATAGAATTTTTTTAGTTCACTTTTTTTATAATCGTTCAAATATAATTTTCATTCGTAGACTGTTTCTGTTCACTTTTTGAAATTGTTCAAAAAAAAAAATTGTTCACCGGCGTTTTCTGTTCACCTTTAAAAATCGTTCATATTCATATCTTTAAAATGGTTCATAATCGTTCATAGATAATTTTAAAAATGGTTCCAAATTTTAAAATTATTCGAAAATTAAAAATGGTTCTTCGAAATTGGTTCTGATTTTTATTCAATAATTTAAAATATTTATTCAAACGTCCGCGTGGAAGAAAACAGACACGAGGCTCTGCGCAAAACAGTAAACGAAACAGTCGATCACTTAATTGGGCCAAGCCCATTAGCGTACACGCGAGGGACGAGGGTACGTGGAGGGAGCGAAGGTCCGCGTACCGCGCTGTATAGGCGCTCCCATCCATTCCCCGCCCCAAGATATTTTCCAATCGAAAAACGAGGCCAATTCCATTCTATCGGTTTCGGTTCCCCTCTTCCTCCCCTCTCCCCCGCCCGCCAGCCATGTCGCTCGCCATGGCCACTCCCACCACCACCGCCATCGCCGCGCACCTCCTCCCCTTCTCCTCCTCCTCCTCCACCGCCCCCGTCCGCAGACCCCACGCCGCCCCCCTCCGCCGCACCCGCGCCCGCCTCGCCGTCGTCGCCTCCGTCCCCGACCGCGCGGCGGGGCCGGTCGAGTACACGCCCTGGCTCATCGCCGGCCTCGGCAACCCCGGGACCAAGTACCACGGCACGCGCCACAACGTGCGTACATACATACATACGCACATCCCTTCCTCCGCGCTCCATTTCGTGCGTACCTCCGATTCGAGATAGCCCCTCACTCACTCCATTTTGTGCGTGCGTGTGCGTGTGTGGGGGATTAGGTGGGGTTCGAGATGGTGGACCGCATTGCGCGGGAGGAAGGGATCTCCATGAACACGATCCAGTCCAAGTCCCTGCTCGGAGTAGGTACCCTACCACTCACTCCGCTCCCCTGTAGCCTGTTGGCGGCACAAAGGACCCTATTCGTTTGCGATCTCTATGTTTAGCTGTGCTGTCACTCATCCTTTGTGTTGAGTTTGGTGCAGGTTCGATTGGGGATGTCCCGGTGTTGCTGGTAAAGCCACAGTCGTACATGAATTACTGCGGTGAAGCAGTGAGTCTTTGTTCTTGACCTTCATGTAATAAACATTTTGTGTGAAATTATATTGTTTCTGTGAGCAGTTGCTGAAATAGATTGTGATAGGTATCACTTCGATGTTTGTTTGGCATTCATGGCACCAATGTATCAGTATGAACATTGCTGCATTTTTGTACAAATTGCACCTGCAACCAACATATCTAAGGAATGAACATTAAATTTTTATACAACTTTAAATATGTTATACATATTTCTAAAAATATATACTAGTAACTTCTCCTAACCCAGCTGGCCCCAGAATACCGACTGTGTGCCACCTCCATGGGCCCTAGTGGGGTACACTCTGCTGCTATGTGATGCAGTTGCGGTTGGCCGGCCGTAACGTGCACATGGCATCCAGGGTAATGATGTCAGAAATATGCTGCTAATCTCGGGGATCTACCACCCATCATCCTCATCACTGTAGCGCACACTTATTTCACGCCTAAAATAAAGCCATGCATACAGTGTTGCCGTGTCTAGGACATGGACAATGCAGTCTGGATTCAACTATCACTTAATCGTGAAGTTGTTTTCAATCATAGAATGCATGGAAATGGATTATATAGGCTATATATGGATCTTTTCATCATGGTGATACAATATTGTATAGTGTAGAGACACAAGCCTTGTGAATCTCAAAGCGCAAACTCACACCAGATCTAGGGGTGGTGGCTGGTACCTAATAGCTACATCTGCGGTAGAATATTTTTCCTCCTTGATATAATTGTTAGTAAAGAACCATATGTGACTGCAGGGACCTTCAAGTGCTGTCTCTAGCATCTATGAATCAATATAACTTTCCAATAAGCAAAAGTTACTTATATCGGATGCAGAGAATTATCACTTATGTTGGTAATCTTTTGAGTGCTTCACATCTATACCTAGATATATCAGTTCTCACTTCACTCAGTATACCACGGAACATGTCTTACCGAAATGAACTATTATAAGCTGGTGCCAGGACTTGCTGAACACATGTTGTCTCTATTCTGATGCAATTCTTGATCTTCTTAATTTATCATGTACTAACGGAAAACATTCCTCTATCATATGAAGATTGGACCGCTTGCTGCATATTATCAAGTACCTCTGCGACACATTCTTGTGGTACATTATATCATTGTTCTTTTAATAGTTTACCACGACCATTCAAGTATCATGTGCTTGCTACTGAAATCAATGAGTTCTGTTTTCTGCAGATTTATGATGAGACGAGTCTGCCCAATGGTGTGTTGCGAGTTCAACGGAAAGGTGGTCATGGCCGCCATAATGGGTAATATCCAAAGTTCCAAATCATTTGCACGTTTAGTAGGTTTACTACTTCTAGTCATATGGACGTGCTGATGTTACTCACATACAGAATGCAGCATATTTAGTTCAGCTACTTCATTTTTTCTTTCCGGAGTTGAATTAATTTATATTCAATATAATGAAACTTGTCCTGGTTTAGTATTCTGATGTAACAGAAAGATTTACTTCTTGAAATCACACCGGAAGTTAACTTTATATATAGCTTCTGTTGAGATGTTGTGTGAAGAACTCAAGAACAACAATCATGAGCTTGCTGAGTAGGCAGCATAGAGTCAGAACATGTATTACATGGATCCAGTTTACAGAATATATTTAGCATTGGTTTGCTTATAAATATCAGTCTTTCGAAGTGCTGTTTATGTGATTTTAATATCTAAGATCCATTACTTACATTTCACAATCTATTGCTTACACTCTGCAATTACCATCTTCATGGGAAAACAGCCTACAGAACGTAATTGAGCATTTGGATGGATGCCGGGAGTTTCCTCGTTTATCTATAGGTATCTATATGTTCACCACCTAACTCTTCAGTGTCTTCCCTGAAATTTCATATTACGCCAATATTGAGCTGTTGACTGTTGGATACAGGCATTGGTAGCCCACCTGGTAAAATGGATGCACGAGCTTTTCTTCTTCAGAAGTTTAGTTCAGAGGAACGTGTTCAGGTATTGACTTCGCCCTATGTTTAATTATTTAATTGTAGATATGGCATATTGTCACACAGTGTGAAATACCTTTCTTGTTATCTTTTCTTTTCTTCTCCACTATGTTCACCTTTATTTTTCCTCTCCAGATAGACAAATAAACCAATGCCGTTGCCATCTTCAATTGCATGGCTAATAACATTTCAATTGAACATTGGCTGTAGAAAAAGAGAAAAGGTTTCCCACTATTTCGTTGGATAATAATCATAACCAATGAGCATGAATATTTGGTGAAGTCTTAATTTGTAATGTACCTACCAATGATTGTGTGAACATATCTTAACTATAAACAAAGAATGATGATGTGGTTCTGTATTGGCCATACTGCACATTTTTAAGTAGTACTCCGACTAGGTTGCACCCTTTTGTTGTTGACACAACGGGACTATCTCAATTTATACATACTGATTACTGTCAATTGTGACCATAACAAGCCAACGTGGGGAGTTCTTGCATACTTGGTTTTGGGGAGCAACATTAGGAATCTTAACCTTTACTTTATCATCCTAAAGAAAACTGCTGTTAGTTGATTCTGAATTCCCCGTTTTCTAGTGGTCTGCCCTTCTGTGGGAGGAACTCTGATATGGTTGTTGCTACATGGTTGTTGATTTAAACCTGTTCTGTTAATTTGATCAAGATTGACACCGCGTTGGAGCAAGGGATGGATGCTGTGAGGACTCTTGTGCTGAAGGGTTTTAGTGGAAGTATTGAGAGATTCAATCTGGTGCAGAAGTACAAGTTCAACAGGGTTTGATGATCTGTAGATTCTTGGATCTGCCTACTTTTGGAGGATACATGAATACGCACCAACATTGTTGGAAGTGTTTGATAATTTGCATAGCCTACTTAGGTGCAGTAAGTTGGGTGCTGCGTAGTTTTGAGGATGTTAAGAACTTGACAGCGTGTACATAAGGTAGAGTTCTGCACATCTTCCGAAAGATAACTCATGGTTTACTCAAATTGGATTATAATAGGTCCAGTTGATAAAGGCCATGTAAAAACACACTGTAGTTCTATACGTTAATGATTAAGACATTTGAGTCTGATGTAAAAGAGGAATATAGACTATTTCATCCCCCATTCCTAATTCTGTGATTTTGTCCATGCAAATAAATACTAGCTGTCCTTGTTGGAGTAGATCATCTGCCTGCAAAGTGGTGATGCATGCAATTTATTATCTTTGAACGTACAACTCGTTTTCATCAACTTGACGCGGTAAAGTTATTTAGTAGTGTGTCATGATATGGTTAGAGATGTCTATGCCCCCACGCTATCTCACCCTTCAGAAAAAAAATTGTATAAGATCCTTGGTGCTTATTTGGTAAGGACTTGAAAGAAAAATATAGTTTTTTATTTTCTTATGCTGATATGTCAATCCGAACTTGTCGGTAGCAGATAGACCACAGAAGTTCCTTGTGCTATGTGAAAGCTTGCACAACTTCTTGCATCAGCTAACCTATATACTACCAATCTACCATCTAGAAGAAGCAGAGTAAAGCTAATGTACCTATAGTTTATATTATGTTTTGAAGTTAAATCTAGAAATTTGGTGATTAATTTGCATATGTTAAATTATTACGACTAATTAAATGATTTTTGCAAGTATCTAGCAACCTACTTTCTAGCAGAGTTTTGAAAGCTACGACTGGACAGTGTGCTATGTGCTAATTTAAGAAGGCAGGATCTGTTGGACGGGTCATTTATTTCGAGTTATGGCAGAGAGTTAGAAACCCTTGGAGCTTTCGAGTTGATAGAGTACATGAAGGTGGAGATAATAATTGAATCATCTTTTTAATTCATGGCTGGTTTATACCCATCTTCTCCTTTACTGCCATCTTATCCTTGTGTCCGTTTCAATCACCTGTGCAAAATGTACATATTCCATAACACTAGGTTGACCATACAATTTTACTACCGCAGATCACATAAGTTAACAACCAATAATTATAGCGGAGCATACATATTCCACAACACTAGGTTTGGTTTTGTACTAGCACGTCTTCATATTCCTTTTGTATTTCTGACTTAGGTTTTTACATTTTGAAATAGATGCTGCTTTGCCTCCATTTTAACAAAAAATGGTGCCATTCGTAACAATCAAAATTTGTGATGCTAAGGACATGTACATGTTTAATTTTTTGGAAGTCTGCTTTTGCTAGCTATGTTACTTTAACCCTTATAAAACAGTTACATATATGTTTCATTTCATTTCCTTGCAGAACAACTACATAGGTGTTTATATGTCATCAAATTTAATTAGTGAACGTTACAAGATCGATTGCATGATTTGGGAATACAGTTAGTGAAGGTAAAGACTCAGAAACCTAGTCTTTCTGGCAACTGGCAACTGGCAACCTCCATCCATTAATTATTTTTTAGTTCACATATAAGCTTGCATAGTTGGAGAAATGACCTGTGTCTGATGTAGTTGATTAGTTTTCATATAATAAAACAAGGTGACTGTTTTCTTCATTAATAAGAGTACATAAACATCTTTTTGCTTAGTCTTAATTGGCCATATTTGATTAAATTAAAGGTTCCTTCAGTGTTTAAGCTTCAAAGTGTCTGAGAGCAAAGATGAAATAAGTACCCCTTCAGAAATAAAGATTGGAGCTTTGGGTAACTGTGTAAATGTGAAAAAATCAGTTCCGAGTGAACTTCTGATGAACGAAGTGCCTAGAGAATTATGTCTCATGCGATGACCTCATGTGTTCATTACCTCCTGAAGCAATAGCAGAATGGCAAGTAACTTTTTCCTCAGTGGTGAAGTACTCCCCACTTATGCCAAGAGGTCCTGACTCCTGAGTTCGACTCAGCCTCTCTGCATTGCACTTTGCAGGGGTAATCCTTCCCCAGACCCCACCTGGTGTGGGAGCTTCTAGCACTGGGTCTGTCCTTTTTTTAATAACAGTTTGCTTTACTAGAACATCAGTGGGCAGAAGGAACTAGTTTCAGTATGAATGAAATAACAGTTTGCTTTACTAGAACATCAGTGGGCGAGAAGGAACTAGTTTCGGTGCATAGCTACCAATAACCAGAAAAGCAAGAGATAACTTGTGGTGTGATGTTACCAGTAACAACCAAGTGACTTGTCCAATACATCACACAAGATACGATATTTGTCAAAGGCTTAGTTTTGACCTTGGTCAAGACCAAAAAACATTAGTCTAGCAACCTCACTTCCACTACTTTTCGCTAGAAAAATTCCTTATGCCTAATTCTTTATAAATCACCAAGTGCATTCCAAAGTTTCAAAGATTATATTATCTAAAGCTCTCCCCTCCACCATCACGTTACCTAAAGTACTTGCTAATCTCTTTCTTAAAGCCATCACACAAGTAGGACATGGAGTAATCATACATCTAATCCATGTGCATCCATCTGTTGATCATTCGCTAGACGAGCTGTATTATATTTACTAAGTGTCGTAATCGTAGCCGTATTAGCTTAATTTGCGGGTTACACTGGATCTCTATGTTTTATATAGTTTTCTGTGGTGACGTTTAATTTTAGTGTTTTGTCAAGCTTTAGACATTCTAGACTGTTAGATTTTGTTCTAGGTGTTTCTTTACTCCCTTATTGCATGATTAAGTATAGGAGAATCACTTCACATGACTTTAAGTGAAATCCACCCAATCTCAAGTGCTTATTTTTATGGAGTAGGTAATGTCACTTGGAATGCTAGAACATACTCCCTCCGTATCAAAATATAAGATGTTTTAGCATTTCTCTTTCCATCCGTATCTAGACATGTTTTAGTACAAGGTTCAAATGAATCTTACACTAAAACATGTCTACATACGGATGGAAAGAGAAATGCTAAAACATCTTATATTTTGATGCGGAGGGAGTAGTTTATAGTCCTCACTCACATTGCTTGGGTTTGTTAACTAGCTTTCAAACTTATTCTGAAGGAAGTCATCAAGCTCAATTATTAAGCCAAGCCGTTTTTAATCTCCTGTGGTGGCCCAAAAAGCACTTGCGGAGAAAAATAAAGAGATATGGTTGCTAAGTTGAGTGTTATGTATATATTGCTTTGGAGTAAAATGGATGAGGTCATCCTTGGGATTAAACTATGTGGTACACTTGTCATCATGAGCCACAAAGAAGGATTTTCTCTTGAGAGCACAGCTTAGGCGGGTCCCTGCTGGGATTCGGGCGATCTTAAATGTTGCTAGCTTTGTGCTTACAATCAACTAACACAAAAGTTGGGGTGTGACCAGGATCCTTGTTTAGGTAACACAACAAACTCAACACAAACTTGGGACTAGTGACATGTCTAGCTTGTAATCAAGTTGCCACTTGTATCTTATCAACACCACATCAAGGTTACAGAGCAGTGTTCTGTTTTCCTCTGCTGTGATTGAATGGTCCACATGTGTTAGGTACTTGAGAGAGTAAGCTGCAAAACTAGTGAGAGCCACACTAGTGACGTGCTATCTACCTTTCATAACAGACTGTCATGCTTTAGAGCATTAGTGCAGCAGCACTGTAGAACATTTTTGGGATCGGTACCGTTTACTCCTTTGTTACACGGTTGGACGTGAACACGACACCTTTTCTTTTATGAAAAGCAAATATGTGTAACCATTTCAAAGCTCTCATATTCCTGGGCATGAACTGTAGTGTAGAATAGAGAGTGAAATAGGACAATAATATGACAGCAAAATAATGGTCGCTTAGCTGTGTTTCCCTGGCTGCAAGAGTTAAAAATTGTGTAGGTGACGTGCTCCTGCAGTGCAAGGTGGAGACTACTGCTGCAAGAAAATGCTAATGATGTATGCAACACCCAAATGAAGTTGTCCCTTGTCGGTAGTCCCCAATCTTTAATCAGGGAACAACGGGATGATTCACTGACCCTATTTTTGTTTTTTGTCATAAACTAGGAAGTAGGAAGTGGAAAGATATGAAGGAAAATATATACAACTCTCATTTGATTCCCTACATGTTAGATTGCATAAATTATCATCAAAAGATGGGAATTATCAGCATGGACAGAATGCCAGAGACACTCCATTATTTGGTCCAGCAAAAACCATCCAACCTCAAAACTGGAGGTCCCTTACAATAGTAAATAACTTGAGTTTAATTATGACCAATGAGTTTGTTTGAGTTCAGATGTCACATTGTAGCACCACTTTTTATTACGACGGTTAGTCAAACTTATCCAATCAAATTATAATATTTTGCACAAGATAAGTGTAAAACCTGTAGCTTTGTTTAGAACTCAATTTGCATTTGGTTCAAGAAAGAAATCCACTTGCCAATTGTGAACAAGTACTTCTGCAGCTTATTTTTGTGTCATTTTAATTGGTACCAGAATAGCCAAACATCCGCAGTCCAGGAATCATCCTACAAAGTAATGTCCTATCCTAATATTTATTACATGATCCACTGCGGGTAATTTGAATCCAGATATTTTTAGTTAACTTGATGATATAGTGCATCTGTATTTTCAGATCTATTCGAGTACATGTTAGATTCTTTGCAGCATAAACTAATGATATTGGTGCTGCAGAACTTGTATATTATAATGAAAGACCATGTGCTTTTGCTGCAAATTGCAGTGCGGAGGAAAACATTTAGGATCCCTTACCCTCCAACCGCCCAAGCTTCTTTCAGACAACTCCTGGAATCAAAACATATTATTTTTTCAAAAGAAGTTGGTGTCTTTATGGGGTCCTAGTATTACTCATCCTACAAGGAAGCCCAGAGCATGGAAGGAAAGGACAAGTAGATGAGGACTTTTGAACTTATAGAAGCCAAAGTTCCTTTATAGAACATAGCAACTTGCATGGCTCTACATATTTTGGATTTTTGCTAGGCTCACCACTAGCATGTGGGATGGGCTGGAATCAGTCCTAACCAACTAATGACTTCTACTGTTCTCTTTTGGTTCAAGCCTTAGGCAGTATGCAGTGGATTAATACTTTTCACTCTACATTTGTTTTTGTTTGGAAAACTGGCTTTGGTTGTAGTGTACATGGAATATTGGTTCCAACTTAAATGAGAAAACATGTGAGAGTTCCATTTTATCAATCGTATTCATATCAAACATTAATCAGATTATTTTTATAAAGCGATAGATAGACTAGGTATGTTAATTCAAATGAGATAGTGTTTATTGCAAAATAAATCAATTTTATGAAATGAATGACGGATAGCTGGGAGGAACTAGGTACCAATCTAAAGAATGTGTCCAAATCCGAGCTGAAGAGGATTCTGCGGTGTACACCCACACCTTCGACTAACTGAATTAGATGTGGGTGTCTTCTGGCAGGAAAAATGTATTTGATCAGAAAAATAATAGATAGTAGTTATTCTTTTTTGGAGAACATCTATGACTGTACTTCAGCTTAAAAAAGCATTTATGACTGCAGAGTCTGCAGTAGATATGACTCAAAACAAGTTAAGTCTTCTGGATAGTTCAGATCTGGCCTATACAAGAGTAGGAGCTATCTCAATTATGTCTTCATGGTGGTCATATTTGTGCACACCTGTCTCCCATGATTTCTGTTCTGAAATCTGCATTATGTTGTGTGATCTTACTTTTTAAGGAGATGTTGATGTTTCCTGCATTAGCCATGCACTAACTTATAGACTTGAAAAAATCTAGCTACAGTCGGAGATGTCAAATCGGTATCACATTGATGGGAACTTCAATTTAGCATAGCAGTTACAATTCTTTGGACTGTGGCGCAGTGATGACACTTATTTACAGTAAGCAAGAGCTGTTCAATTGGAGATGTGGATCATTGATTTAACATTAAAGGTTGCAATTTAACATCACTAGAATATTTACCATAATTTAGTTTGTTGGTAAACAGTCTTGAGCATATTGTATGCCGATAACTACGCTTGGTCCTTTCTTGTCGGTAATAATTGGCTACCGGCTGGAGGAATATATATTTATGAGCTAGTGGTTTTCTAACGTTACGTAGCGCCGTTTACAAAATAGACCAACAGGTTAGCAAGAGAAGATCCCATGCATGTGAGGTATCTTATTTAATATCCGCTACCCTGTACGTCATTTTAGGTAACTGTAAGTATCGAAACTCCAGGATCATGTTGATAACATATTTATTCTTTGTTCCTGTAGAGAATACGAGTTTTGGGTTACAGATGTCAGTGTCGAACAAAAGGTGGCCTTGTTGCATAAAAACGGGCTGTGTCAGTGTAACGGATCCAAAAGACGTATTAAATGGTTCTTTGACTCTTGCTTGATTTGTTATAGATGGAGGCATGTCTAGAGAGAATAAACAAGTACAAGACGATATGCTTTACGGTCATCAATGCAATCAAGTATTTGCTCAACTTGGCTAACCTGGAACCATTAAAGTAAGCTAGAGGTCCATGACCTAAGCATGGTTAAAACTACAAAGTAGTAAAAATATTGGATCATATCAACAAAGCCACATCTCTGGTGACAGCTATATAACCGCAACTTCTTTCCAAGCAACAACTGCTGATAATATATTGTAGATGGTATCAATTTTTTTTATAGCGGCAATTGCGACCCCCAACCAAGCTCGTGTTTTAGTTGAAAGAGATAGAAAGAGGGGAATAGATGGAGAGCCAAGTTTAGGGGACAGGGTGGGCCTTGTTTAGAAGTTGGAGAAAGACTTTGGAAAGAGGAGAGATAGGAAGGGAATTTGGGGCGAAAGAAGCTTTCGCGGATGGTGGAGACGAGATTATGTTAGGAAAAGATGCGGAAATTCTAGCTTTCTCTGGGGTTAGTAGGATTTGGAGAGATTTCTTTCCAACCTGGTTGAAGAAGAAGTCCAACTGAAAAGCTTGCTGATTTGAACTCATGTAGGTGCTGGGCTCGAGATTATGCTACTGCCCAACTGGCTTAGCTGTGTGAAAACACACACAAGAGGAGGGTGGGCGATCTTCGCGCACTAGTTAGTAGTTATAGTAACCTGATCTTTCTGGAGAAGTTGCAGCCTGAATATGCATGCATGGTGGTGCCTTCCTCCTTTTGATTCCAAGTCAAGCATGATAGTACATGTTAATTAGTGTCAGTACAGCAGCAAGGATGACTTTTTAGATTTTTGGCCTCTCTTTACATGCTAATGATCCTAGCTTCTTTGTTGATTAATTCCCAGTTATGGTAGTAGTACAGCAAGTGGAAGCCGGTCATTTCACTTGAGTAGACTCACGATAATTGAAGCAGATTAACACTGATGCCTCACCACTGAAACGATGTGAAATGTCCACAAAAAGCTGTCTGTGATTAGCAAGGCTTGGTAAGATATATTTTTCGTTTTGTTAACGTCAGTGTTGTGTTTTCTTCTATTCTTCGGTTCTCGATTTGTGATTTGTGTGGACCGTGGGGCTTCTTAAACTTCGGCCAGACGAGACAGATATGTGTCTCAAACCGTCTTAAAAGTAACTACGTCAATTATTATTGTCACTTTTTCTGCGACATGTTGAAATGTGATGGGAAGTGGTGATGCTCCTTGTTTGGCAAGGAAATCTAGGAGGCATCTCATCCCAGTGTGCATTAATTATGGGTGACAGAAAATGTGGAAGCTAACGAAAATGCTACTGTAGATAATCTATTTCTATAGTTTTATCTGTTCTGCATGGGTAAAAACTAAACCCAACTAATATTATCACCCAATGTGTTTTCTTTCTTGTCTGATGATTGCTTTTACGAATGGAAATATTCTGTAACTTTTCTTGCGCGTCTTTATACAAAGGATGTATTTTCATGTATACCAACTGTACAGTAGTATTATTCTTATTCTTATAGGGACTCTGCATATTTTGTATGGTTATTACTTCCAGTACCAAGGATCGTTATTAAGATTTGGGACTGTTTATGATCCTCCTGAACTGTACATTGGTTATGCGCTCGAGGTACATTCTATAGTCTATATCTCACTGTTTTTTCCCGTACATGAAAGTAAATATACCGAATTATTTATTGCAAGAACACATATGTAGCTATGAACATATCATTTTCCATGTACCAGAAGCATGTTGATCTTGTATTTCTCCCTAGCTGACGAACACTATACTATTTTTGCAAAGACATAATAATGGTCCTCCGAGCGATGGGATTCCATCAAAAGCGACGATTCTTTGCCGATGTCATCCATCATCATGACAGGAAAGGAAAGCTGGGCAACACAAGGAACAAAAACAGGCAATTACCCACGTACGTATACATACATTCCAAGCATACTCTTTTGGACACATACATATTCTCCACAGAGAATTTCATACCTTTGGCGGTATATAGTATACTGGTCCAACTGATCCCCACATGCACTTGAGCATTTCAACTTTAGTTTGTAGTACTTTTGTACTATGCACACATTCACAAAATAACATGGTCATGCACTCATGCACAAGCTAGGTGTGGCGCCCACTTAGCTCCTGCAGCACATCCATATGTGGTCCCTCTCTTATCTCTGTCTACATACATGGATACATACATACATACATGAGACATGTACATCCACGTGGGGCCATAATACACGTATATTAATACGGTTTCATCCATGCGTAGCAACAAAGAACCATGCATTATTGTAATATGCGTCGCCTCACCCCCTCCACATAACACACGGCATTGCTCGCCAGTGTAAACTATTTGCATTACGTACTGGTAGTACATGTAAGCAAACATAATTGATTGAGAGCATCCTGTTCCATGAGACTGACCCCTAAAGAAATGGCGCCCTAGTACGTGTTAGTTGGCAACTTAATTAGCTCTAGCCTAGTGCCACATTAGTATACATATTAAACAATAGGGATCCCTAACCTAAATATTATCTTATCCTGTAGCCAGATAGGTCGTAGTGTATATTGTAGTAGTGATCTATCTAATCTACTACTTCTCGGAGGTAGCTAGCTGAATAAAAATGTTCCTGATAATATAATGTATCCAGGGGAGGTAGCTACGTGTGTTGGATGTGCGTCGCAATAAACCAATTAGGGAGTCGTCCTCTGTCCAGGTCCAGGCACGTAACATAGAATACTGACCAACAAACATGTGGATGGATGGAGCCCCTGCCCGGCCGGACAAAGCACAATCTAGAACCCAACAACGCTGTCTCTAGTGACATTGCTTGCTTCTCCTGTTCCCAACTACTATACACTCCTGAGTAGTGGTGGTGCTTTGCATCTACAGTAGTCATTCTCTCTCTAAAGCGCATGGGGTTTATTTATTATATTAGGAGGAGCTAGCCAGCAGGCCCTGTACATATGCATGGTGTATTCAGATCATGCAGTGTTCACCTATATCCGGCCAATTCGTCGACTGTGCTTGTGTGCATCCAGCTCCGGCCGGGCGTTATATATACGGCCCCTTCTCACCTGACACAGCCACAGCCCATGCACATCCAACTCCTTTGACAACATCACTCTTCTCATCCTCTCTTGCTTCTCTCCTGTACTCTGACCATGACAAGCCCCAGGCTAAAGCTCTTCGGCTTCCACTTCTCCTCTTCGGAGGAGGAGTATCAGCAGCAGCAGGAGATCATGGACACCACGGAGCCTGATCAGGCCGGCGGCGAGCTGGAGAAGACTGGCGGGTCGGACTCGTCCTCGTCGTCTACCACCACTACAACCACTGCCACGGCCGCGGCGGGTGCGGGTGCGGGCGGCGGCGGCGGGGGTGAAGCCGGGCGGAGGTACGAGTGCCAGTACTGCTGCCGCGAGTTCGCCAACTCGCAGGCGCTGGGCGGCCACCAGAACGCGCACAAGAAGGAGCGGCAGCAGCTCAAGCGCGCGCAGCTGCAGGCCGCCGCGGCGGCGGCCGGCCGCGCCGCGGGAGGGGGCGCGCTGTACCCGCGCGGCGTTGGCGCCGGCGGGATGAACCCCATGGTATCCGCCTTCGCGCAGCCGCCGCACCTCCTCGGCGGCGGCGACGGCGGAGCCGGCGGGGCGCCCACCAGCTGGGTCTACTTCTCCCCGCGCGCCGCCGCGGTGGCGGGGGGCGCCCAGGGCCAGCAGTTCCACGTCTCCCACGGCTGCGTCTTCCCGTCCGGCCGCGGCGCCGTCGCCGCCTCGCCCGCCGCGTTCTCCTACGCCCCGTCGGCATCCTCGGCCGCCTCCGCCGCCCAGGCCCCCTACGTGGTGCCCGAGGTCGTCGACCACCACGGCCGGAGGCTCGTGCACGCCGCCAGCTTCCCGAGATACCCCGGCGGCATGGCGATGGCGCCGGAGCCCATGGCCGCCGTGCAGGAGGACGCGCTGGGGCTCGACCTGCAGCTCAGCTTGTGACTCGACACGTACGATCGAGCTATATATCTACGTGCTGTTACTTCGGTAACAAAGAAAAATTATTACCCACGTACCTACGTTCGTGCTAGCTACTCCGTAAGCTCGATCGACCCCGGCCTCGCTAGTAGGTAATTAAGTAATTAGCCAGCGGTAGTACTAGTAAGTGAAGTACTCCTCCTTCTTAGCTAGCTTAAATTTGGAGTGTAAGCCGCCCGCCTGCTGCTTGTAACTGGATGGACTCCCGGCCGTGCGTTCTTGATATGATCGATGGCCCGCGCCTTGTAAATTCCTGGTCAATTCCACACCCATCTCTGCCATTTGCAGCATCAATGAATATCACCAATTTTTTCGTTGAAGTACATGCATGTCCGTCCAGTTAATAATCACACGATTACGTGGAGGAAGGAGGACGTGTTTGATTTGATTTGATTTGTCAAGGATGTCACACAGATGACCACATTAATTACGGCGAGTGTGTACGTATTCTAATCGGGCATGGATCATCCATCTACAATAACTTACCAAGGCGGCATGCATGCACTTGGTGATAGGTGAGTGCTCCATGAGTCATTTCTCCTCTCCCATTTTCATCATGCCACCTAAACTTTGTTCGCCCGGCCAGTTAATTAACTATCTTATTCCATCATGCATAATACATTACTGCTCTGCTAGTACGTACTACTGTACTGCTAACCCGTTAACAAAGCACTAGTGTACTAATTGACCTTCATCTAGAACTAACCCGTAGATATATAGTAGTAGTTACTGTCCATTCTGCTCTGGTAGATATATAGTAGTTACCCGTACGCAATGATAGCTAGGAAGTACTGTACACAAATGCATGCAAAAAATATACATGTTTTTATACTCCGGCCGATCACGAGCACGTACGTACGTAGGGTAGCATGGCATGGGTGCGCCGATTGGACGCGAGATGATGTTGAAGAGAGCACCAAAGCATGATGGAACAAACCTTGTTCCGTGTGCATGCAAAAGGCCTGCCGACCGTGCGGTACGCCACTGTTCACCGCGCCTACGTGTCAACCTCACCGCCCACTGTATTATAATTTGTACAGTACGTAATATGTGCACGCATTGGGTATTTGGGTCGTCTTTGTGGTTCAAACATAGTAGTACAGAGCTAAGTACTCCCTCCGTCCCAAAATAGTTAACCTCAATTTAAACTACCTACAGACTAAAATGAGTAAACTTACACGCTAAAACGTATCTAGATACTTACGAATCAAATATTAATTATTTTAGGACAGAGAGAATACATGCTTTCCCTGTGTGGAAAATGATAAAAAGGAATATCTATCTATAGAGTGCATGTGAGGACTGAGGAGGTCCAAAAGAGTACATGCATGCGTTGGTTGATCCATGTTAATTACATCTAATCTAGTACTCCACCTGATCAAAGCCACGCCGGTACTTTGTACTATGAGTAATCAAGAACACAGTGCACAGAACAGGAACGCAGGAGATTTCTTTTTATGGTAATTTCCGGCGAATCCCTGCATGCAGATTCTCACTGGCCCCACACGTCCCTCGAACCCGGCCACGTTTCGGGCTCTCATTGCACCGCTCCGGCCAATGTCGACTCGACACATGTCCTGCGCTTTCATGGGCACAGCACCCACGGCGCGTCTCCCGGCGTACTTGGCCACGTAGGAAGTACAATTGAAAAGCCCACACATGGCATGGATGGCGGCCAGTAGGATCAGGCCCAGCTTTACGCTAGGGTTTTGTTTAATGCATGTGTGTATGTCACAATTAGTTCATTAATTGCTAAGTTGCTTTGCTAAGACCAAAACTACGATTAGCTAGTCAACATGTGCACAGTGGCGACCTCCCCCGCCCCGCTGCGGCAGCATACAGGGGAGGTGGATGATGATCCATAGATCATCCTAAGATTCGTATCGCTTATGTTAACCGCGGGTTTGCGTTTGTCCGTCTTTTCCGCCCACCAGCTGTCAATGCGCGTGTTCGCACCGCTCCCCTCCTTTTTCTTCCACCCTCGGCCCTTTTCTCCCGCCCCTCAGACCGTATTATATAAGACAATTGTCGGTGTTACATTGCATTCCACATCACATGCGTGTATATACGGTAACATTATTAGCAATTATACGTGCCACGGACTCTCGCAAATTAAGCTTACATACTAAAACCTCACCACATGTACGGGGCCAAGAATTTTTTGTCTTGTACTAACAGTTAAGAATTTATTGTATCGACTAACTAACTGTTGCTTATCAAACTTGTATCATGTTTAAAAGACATACTGGACTAGTTAAATTGACCAGGACACTTAACCCTGTTCGAAGCTAATTAAGAAATGGTGGTTCATTGTATAATGCCCTGTACATGCCATTAATCAGTCGCTGTACTCCGCAAAGCGTCATCGGATAGGAGTAATCCACGTCGACTGCCATAATTGTACGGGATGCATGTATACAAAGGGTTCCATAGGATGTCTCCAGAGAGGCAACTAGCCTAGTTTAACATTCAATCCTCATAGATTAACATGGTGGTCACGATCATATGGGGGTGTATTTACACAGCAGTGACAGCTCAATCCGCTAGACAAATCGATAGAGGACAAAAACATCACATATACCTGACCCATCTCACTCTCCTAATTTGGGTTAATTTGGTTGTCCTTATTATTGACCAAATCAAGTTAGCATTTCATTACCAGCTTAATTGAGATGCAATCAATTAATTTGATGTGGTAGAATCTAGGGTTGCATCATCTTCTCGGATCCTGTGTTGCTTGTGGGATTAGTTAATTGGTTGCGCAAGTACACGTAGGTATAAGTCTTTTAATAAAAGGACAAGAAGGTAGCTGGGTGACGCATATATATGGCCCCTCTCTAGTGCAAATATGAAATTCGTTTTCCTTTGGACCAGGCAAGTTAATTGCACTTGGATTGATCTAGCCGGCCATTTTTGTTTGGGGTTGTTTGGTGACTGAAAGTAGAGGTAAGCTAGTACTAGGGTAATATGTATGCACAAGATTAGGAAGAAGTTTCTAGCAGAGAAGCTAGCTAGCTGAAAGGGACGTGCACATAATTAAAACTTAATTGTTTACTTTGTTTGGCTATATAAATGGAATTAGTTACCTTCTAGAAAAATATGATATTGGCAACTTCTTAGGGTTCAAGTTTTGCCAAATTCTTGTAGTGGTTGATGTGATGGGGAAGGTGATGTAAAGCTAGAAATGTTGATAAATAAATTGCGTCGGTAGGTGTCTCTCTTGATATCAACTTGGACTTGTCGCTTTCATGTCCCGATTTCCTGAGGCAATTGTAATATTTGTAGCATTGAATAAGTAAGCACCCAAGGAGCACCATTTAGTCCACATGTAGGAGCGTATGGTTGAGTTGGACTCTAATCTGATTCTCTAACAATTATACTATAAGAAACTTGTGTGCACATCTGTTAGGATTCACCCCGGTGCTCACTTGTTAGTGGACGCTAAAGTTATTTGCCAAATTTTTGTCTGAAAATGTTAGGTGGATTGATTGTTTAGTGTTTATGGATTTATTAAAAACTTGGAAATCTGGTCCAGCGACTTGTTTGCACATCTGTCTAAATATTAGGTTTCACCCGGGTGCTTGTTAGTTATATTACGTAGGGATCGATCAAATACGTGAAGCGAACCTGTCTACCAGACAGGTCCCGCGACTCCCTTCTAGGGTTCCTCCCTTCCGCCGCCGCCGGAGGGCCGCCTCCGTCCGTCTCCTCCTCCCCTCCCCCTCCCCCTCCCTCTCCAGCGCGCACGTCGCCCCCCGTGGCGGCGGTGCGCTCCGCAGCTCTCTCTCTCCTCGCCCCTCGTTGCTGATCCCATGTTGCCGCCGCCGACAGAGGTCTCCGGGTGAGGCCCGCGCGGCGCTGGCGGCGGTGGCCTGCCCTTCCCCGTGCTCGGGTGGGTGGAGACGGGGCTCTCCCCCTGGAGGCGGTGCAGCTCGGGAGGCAGCGTTCCGACGGCGGCCGGGAGGCGGTCTGACGACGGCGACGCATGCAGCTCTGCGGGGTGGCGCAGGGAGGCGTTCAGCGGCGCGCGAGGTAGCTCGGCCGGTCGTCGCGGCGGCCTAGATCGGGGCCCTTTGGGCCCCATCTGGGTTGGCTCGGGCCGGCCTGATCTGCTTTTCGGCGGTGGCTTGCGAGGTAGATGTGCAGGGACATTGGCTACTATGGCCGGCCTGTTGCAGCGCGGCTTCGAGCTTTACAGGCCCTTTCTGGGCCCGGCCGGACCCTACATGACTGGTGTGCCCCCGAGGGGGCTTTACGGGCTCGACGGGTGGTCGGGCCCGGCCGGATCTAACAGGACTGGTGTGCTCGACGGCCGCGTCCGGTCGACTACCGCGATAGTTCTCTCCCGCGCGGTCGCGGTTACTGTTGTCCTTTGCTACAACCTACTCTTCGCTTTTGTCCTGCTGGCCTCGATACGGTAGCCTCGGTGAGACGACGATGGTGGCTTCGCATCCATGGTGGCGCATGCTGGTGGGTGGTGAGTCTGGTGGTGACGAGGTTCGTCCTCGTGGGCTCGTATGCTAAGGATCGTCCGGGGTGCGGACAGGGTTCTCGGGAGAAATCCTTGTCGGCCTGGCTGACACCGACGCGGTGCCGCCCCCGGGTGGCATCATTCCTTCCTGAAGGGCGTCGTGGCTACCTTGTCGTCCGCTCCCCTGTGCGCCGGGGGAAACCCTAGGGCCAGTGTTCTGGTCCGGGTAGCAGTGGTCGCGTGCCTTCTTGAAGGTGCTGCTTGGTACTCGACGATCCGGTGCTAGAAGTGTGGTGGTACGTTTTCGGAGGGCGCAACGGTTGTGGGTCACCGTAGTTTGGTCGATCCGTCTTTGTCTCCTTTTCTTTCTTATTTTCTTTTTGTTGGGTTTGTGTTTGCTGCTGCCCCAGCCTGTGTGGCGTGCGTTTGTATCCGTTGGATGTTTGGGGTTGTTGCTTTATTTATAAAGCTGGGCGAAAGCCTGTTTCGTGGTGAGTTATATTACGTTTCATGTATTTTTTTATATCCCCCCTGTTGTATGAGGGGTTTCTTTCATATTTATCACACATGTAAATGTATATATATTGGACTTTGGCCTCAGGGAATACAATTTGCATATTCCCAACATGGTATCAGAGCATATGGTTTAGGTCATCCATCTGACACTACAACTCATCAGGTGATCGATTTTTTCTTGGTCTACTTCTCTTATTCCCATTCGACAGCTGCATCATCCCTTCTAGCCCCCGCTTCAGCAAATCAGGCCAGTGCCTCATACTCCCGCCTATCCCACTAATAGTCGTCTTCCGCCAGATCTCCACTGTCTTCGCCACCGGTTCCTACAGTTGCTGCTGCCAGCCCGCATCTCCCATCGACCGCCTACATCTCCTTAGGGTCCTCGCTAGCCCCGCCTTCCTGCAGTCTGCCGTGGCCTACTGCACAACCTTGACACCGCATCTCCGTCATGGCCCGCGTGGACCTCGAATCGTTGGTCTCTCTTGCCGATCTTGGCCGCTGCCTCAAGCCATGACCCACATTGTGCTCTCTCTGACTGCACTTGGCCCACCAGCCTTCCACCCCTGTCGCATGCAGCCCCTCCAGGCCTCCCGTTGTCATGTTGATATTATGTTTTGTTTGTGCAACTCATTCTTTGCCTACAGTCTTGACCATGTAGTGTGTGAAAAAGGCAAAAAAAAACGCGATATGTCTTTTTTTGTCGGGTACACATCTCCCGCGCTGCCCGTTAACCCTTGATGGTATTCCCTATATTGATCCCGTCTCACACACGCTTGGTGCTTCCTTTGATGTTGTCCCCCCCGGCGGATTCTACGGGTTGTGATGGTCGCTCTTTAGTGCCTCCTTTTGTGGCCTTTGAACACTATCGTAGCTGCTCTACGTCTACTCCCTTTTGGATTCTACACGTCATGGTGGCCACTCTATGTCGACTAGGAAAACCACTTTTGTACGGGGTGGTGGCCGTTCTCCTGGCCACTCTATATCGACTCCTCTCGAGGCTCCTCTCATGGCTTTCATACATGGTCGTGGCCACTCTATATCGACTCCTCTCGAGGCTCCCGCATGGCTGAAGCAGCTTTTCGGGGACTCCCCTGGTAGCTTCCACATGCCGTTCTACGTCATCTTGCTTCTCTCTGTCGACTCCTCTTGCGAATTCCTTACGTGGTTGTGACTCCTCTACCTCAAATATACACATGTCCTGAATGGGGGGTGGCGAATGCTCTTCGTCGGCACATGTTTCTACTTCAAAATCTTTGATCCGTCCCTATCTATGCATTAGATTGCACAAGTCCATTGCACGCTTGCTGCTTGGGATTCTTGACCAACATGTTCCGCAACTGATATTTTGGCACCAAGAGACCACCTTCTACTCGTTTAGGTATGTCCTCATGGATTCTTGATACTCGAGCGTCTTTTCATATGATGTATGATTTGTCCACATTGAACTCTATTCGACGTATCGAGTCTCCTTTTTGTGTTCTTACTGCCGATGGTACTCCCCTCCCAGTCACTAGTCGAGGCACTCTTATCACTTCATTATTTCATTTTCCTTCTGTTGCTCATTTCTCGACATACCATGCAACTCATTTCTGGTGGTCAGATTGTTGACTCTCTAGTTGTAGGGTTATTCTCAACTTTGATTAATGTTTGATTTAGGATCGTCGCACGGGCTCTCTGCTTGGTGCTGGCCCCTACCGCCAGTCTCTCGAATGTTGCCGCCTTTTCCATCTCTTTTCAGCAGTGCCATCATCTTCTTGGACACTTATGTGATTCTCGTGTCTCGTCTTTAGTTTATCCTGGTGTTCTTGGGTCCGTATTTGGAAATGCTTCTTTGGATTGTGTGGGGTTTTAGGTTTGGTAAGCACATTCAGCTACCTTATCATCACAATGAGTTAGTGTCTGAGAGTGCTTTTTATCTGTTCACTCAATTTTTTGGGGTCCGGCTCTGTTCACTTTGAAAGGGGGACATTGCTACTATGTTATCTTATGGATCGTATATATACATATATAATTTGCTACATTGGTTCATACCCTGTTCTCCAGACATATTCGTGTTTTTCACATAAATTCTGTGAGCGAGCATATCTTTCGATGCGAGAATTCCTTGCTGAGCAGGGCACTCTTGCTCAACTCTCTTGTCCTGGTGTCATGCTTAGAATGGTGTGGTTGAGCACAACCATCTTCACCTTTTTGAGACGACGCGTGCGAAAAAGATTGCCTCAATTCCGCCTTTCACCTATATATCTCATTAACATTTAACCATCAACTGTTATGTAGGGTGGTATTCTTGTCAAGAATATTTTTATCGTTCTCTTGATTATTCGGTGTTTCGTTTGTTTGGTTGTGTTTGCTATGTTCTTCTCCCCCTCCCCCGTGAATGCACCAAATTGACCGCTCAGACTATAGAGTGTGTATTTTTAGGATACAGTGATGAGCATAAGGGTTATCGGTCTTAGGATCATGTCGGTCGTCAGATGCATATTTCCTTATATGTGATTCCCACGTCCATCCTCATCGAACTTTTTTGCGGAGGATATCTCATTTCTCAGGTTTCATGATACACCTCCCTACGTGCCTCGTATTCCCACTCCTCATCTCACTTAGCATGGTTGTGATTACGGTGAGACATTTGGTCATGTGGCCCATATGACCATTGTTCACGCACTTCCTATTGTGGCCTATGTTTGCCATTGGTCTATGTTCCAGCTTGATGCTAAGAATGCCTTTCTTAATGGTGAGTTTTGTGAGGAGGTTTATATGCACACAACCATTCTGTTCCTAATGGCATGGTATGTCATCTCCGTAGTTCTCTCTATGGCCTTAGACATGCCCCCATCATCTAGTTTGAGCACTTCACCTTTGTTATGATTGTTGCTGGTTTTTTACCTAGTGCTAGTCACTTTTTGTCCACCATTATGTGTGTGTCGTCAGACTCTTCTTCTTCTGTATGTTGATGACATGATCATCATTGGCGACGATTATGTGTACATTGTTTTTTTCAAGGCATGTCTGAGTGAGCAGTTTCTTATGTCTGGTCTTGGCCCTCTTCACTACTTTCTTGGCATTGTGGTTTCTTTTACTTTTGGTTGCTTCTTTATTTTCCAGGAAATACATATCCAAGATTTCCTTACTCATGCTTGTCTTAGTGATGAACACATTGTTGACTCTCCTATGGATCTCAATGATCACCTATGTGCTTCTGATGGTAATGTTGTAACGCCCCAAGATCGGTACTATGCAGATTTGAGCGCTACCGCCAAATCCGCATAATAACGATCCTAAAGGATGCCCACCAGGCATAACATGCACGTCGCAACACACACGTTATGTGGGTGGAATTGTGATAACATTACAATAGTTCTCGATGGAACCCACAAAAGAACATATATACAACAACGACTCACCGAGTCAAGAGCAAAAGATACAATACAAAGATCCAAAATAACAACGGAAGCGAATAGCGTCCGACTACGGACAGGATACAAATTGGACTAAGAGTCCTGAAGATAAGCAAAAGGCACCATAACCATGCCCAGGCCAAGCCAGAGGGATTCCCAAGCTAACGTCGTCAGACTTCAAACCTGTTGGCTGCATTGGAATAGCAGCCCCGAAGGGGTCAGTACTAGTAGAAGTACTGGCAAGTAATACTCACAAGATATCAAAGCTGGAATTCCGGGGAAATAGGGTTAGCGATTGAGGCGGCGGCAAGCAGCACTAACAACTAATAGAGACACGCTACAACTTTCGTCTAATAGAGAGGAGGTAAGAGAGCGCATAGGGAACCAACTATACTAACACCAAACATACCCAGCCAATTCCTTACCAGCCCGTTTATCCTACGAGCAGCAAGCCCAAAGGCACTCACACAGTTGGCAAATTTTATAATTTATTATTGAAGTAGCTCTATCTTACTAATCAATTTATTAACATCAGGTGTAAGTTGTCTATGATGTTGTTAGCCAGCATCATCGCCAAGTCGTCCATAACCGCGGACACGGCTTTTCGAAAAGATTTAACCCTGCAGGGGTGCACAAATGTAACCACACGCACTTCAACCCTTGTTGCCAGCTATTAGCACACTTCCTAAGGTGTGCCGGCAGGGTATCCGATGCTACACTTTCCTTCATTACAACACTAGTCCAGGGAACCACCTAGCTAAGTCTGACCCACCTTGAAAGTCCGGCTGAAGCTCCGAGGTGGACCTAGCCGATGCGTGAACGGCTTCGGGAGGGAACACTCATACGATTGCCCCTCCTTCCACACTCGATAAACGAACGCTCCGCAGCCCTACCGTAAGTAACCATCACGTATAAGTCCCGGAGGCGTCCCATCCGTACCTGCAACAAAATAAAGCACCGCGCAAATGGAAACACCCGAACTACTTGTGGCGCCCTGGACAAGGCTGCAGATCCGGTACTAGGTCGAGGGGAGTCCCATTTCCTCCCACATGTGGGTAGTGCGCTCAGTCTTGGATCAGAGGACAAGAACTCGGGTCCTAGGCGACACTAGCAGAACAAATCATCACGATTGGCCTTTCGTCGGTGCCTTATCTTTATTAATTATATCCCATCGCCAAACATTAAAGATTATCATGTGAAGTTAACCCAACTATCATATTAAAGCATAACTAGAACAAGACTCGAGCAAAACAAACCTAAGCATGCACTACGACTCGCAAGGCCAACAAGATAAACAAACAGCAGGGTAATAGGATGTGGGGGTGTGGCTATATCATGGTTGTAAGGTAAACATGCAAATAGGATCGGGACACAAGCATCGCAATATAAGGCTAGCAAGGAACAAAAGATAGGACGTGTGAGAGACAGAAAACAAGCGAAGATAGCAAGGGAGTATCACTTGCCTGCAATCCGGTAGAGGTAGCAGAACCTGTCGTTGCTCACATCAACTCATCGTCCTATTCCCGAAGAAGCAACGAACACCGGAAACACAAAAGATGCATTTTACTACTACGGCAAAAGAAGCGGCATGTTGATGACATGATGCATGAAAAATTAATTGTGATTCAATTTTATCCCTAACACATGGAAAAACATTTTAAATGGGATCGGTGCATAATATAGATGCACCGGACAAACCCCATAATTAAGTTGATTTAGTTCGACTAAATGGATAGAGGTGCGATGTTAATTAATGATGCATGATTTTATAAAAGATACGCATATAGGGTATTTAGGGATAGGGTTGGGGTCACACATTGGATTCGAGGAAACTTCGGATTGGAAGCCACCGTCTTCGGATCGGAGAGGAAGTAGTCGAAGTAGTCGTTCATCCGGAGTCGTAGTAGTCGAGGTAGTCGACGTCGTGGAAGTAGTCGTACTCGGGGCGTCGTCGTGGCGGATCTTGTCGTTCCGAGCTTCGGGGTCAACGGGGTCCACGGTGGTCGGGGATCGGCTTCACGGACGCGCACGAAGGCGGCCGGCACAAACGGGCAACAACACGAAGAACTTGTCGCATTTCCGGTGTAGGGGTACTCGGTCTTCGGGCTTCACGGCGTCGGGAACGGGAACGGAGAACGGAATCGGGGAACCGTCGGGGAGGCTTCACGACGGGAACGAAAACGGGGAACGGACACGGAAAGGGAAACGTCGGGGAAACGGAGACGAGCACACGGGGACGTCGGTGACCGAGCCGGTCATCGGGGAAACGCACCGGAACGGGAAAACACGGAGACGGAGACATTGGGAAACGGAGGCAGCACATGGGGACGTCGGGGACGGACGGAGGACACACATGACGTAGGCGTCGGGGAACACGGCTCTGGACACGGGGAGCTTGGCTTCCACGGAACACGACAGAGGCGTCGGTCAGCAGCAGCACGAGGGAGGTGGATGAGGAGGCGCTCCGCGCGGGGACGAGTAGGAGGAGGGCCGGGGAGAAGAGGAGCCGGCGGCGGGCTGGCCAGAGGCGGACACGAGGCAACGGGCGGCCGGCCGGTGGCGGTGATGCATCGAAGTCGGGCCGGGCGGAGCGGAGCTGCGGCGGCGCGGGAGCAGCAAGGCGCGGCCGGGCTCGAGGCGGTGGCGGCGAGGAAGGGAGAGGACGCCGGCGCAGAGGGGAGGGGAGGCGCCGGAGGCGGGAGGCAAGGAGGAGGAAGTTGGGATCGACGGGAGTGTGCGGGATGCGGGGAAGAAGGAGCTGCGGGTGAGGAGCACGCACGGGTGCAGGAGGATGAGGAGAAGAAGAAAAATAAAAGAAAGAAAGGGAAGGGATAAGTTGAGAGGAGAGAGAGGGAAAAGCAGGGACCCGAAAGAAAAAGAAAAGGGCCTGATTTGGAGGTGGAAGGGCTCGATCGCGAAAACGCAAAAAGGGAGGAGGGTGGCTGCAAGGTGCAGGGGGTAGGAGGAAAACTGCCAGGGGCAGGATTAGGGTTTGCTCTAGGGTTTGCTTTGCTGGGCTTTTTGGGCCTAGCTAGCTGGGCTACTCTCTCGCTTTCTCAAAACCATTTTTATTTTGCAAAACAATTTTGGCAATTAAATTTTGAAAACGGAGACGACTGTCTCGGTAAAATATTTTCCGACAATTTTAGAAAAATAAAAATAGGGTTTATTAAAAATAATTTTTGTTGCCAAAAATTATGCGATGTGCATGATGCTGATGTCATGATGATGCAAAAATAAAATAACAGGCAATTCTAATTTGGGGAAAAACCCCGGGGCATTACAGATGTCTTGTATGATCCGATGCATTATTGCTATTTTGTAGGAAGTCTTGTCTATCTAACTTTCACTCGTCCAGATATCTCCCATCATGTCCATATTTTGAATCAGTTTTTCTGCTCCCAATTTTCTGCATCATAGTATGTTCTTCCTGTTCTACAATATCTTTGTGGCACGATCTCCCACCGTCTATTCTTTCCCCTATTCCAGCTCATTACACATTCAGGCCTATTCAGATGCTATGTGGGCTAGGCTAGTGATCCTTCGGATCTGCATTTAGTTTCGGCTTACTTTGCTTTTCTTTATAGTTTTATCCTTGCCTGAAAGACGAAGAAAGTGTTGCAGTTTCACATTCGAGTATAACTATGGCTCTCTTGATTGTAGAGGTGACTTTTTTTTCGATAAAGGGAGCTTTTATTACTTAAAGAGTTTTAAGCATTACACCCGGCCTCTGCATAACTAGGATGCACACAACCATCACCATTCAAGCAGTACTAACATGAAAAAAAATAAAATGACGAATTACATATCATAATGAGAAATTGAAGAAACGCCTAAGACGATGGAGGACAAATCCGTAGACTATGCTGCCATCCATGCTGGTAAAAGAAATCCCGTGCCGAAGTCTCCAACCGAGTAGCCACCTCCAAAAACAACTCCCGATGTTGCACACGCTATAGGGGTGCCCAAGAACGGATTGTAGCCATACATCGGTATATGACCTGCATAAGAGAAGCATTTTTAGAGTTAAAAACCTTGTCATTTCTACATAGTCATAGCGACCATATTATGGCAATCACTCCCACCCTGATAAGAAGCTTAAACCTAGGATCTACACCATTGAGCCAGTTGCCGAAAATATTCGTAATGCTCCATGGTGGATATAAGTTAGAGCCTATTTGGATGACTGACCATATAGATCTAGCAAAACTACAATGGAAAAAAAGATGTTTTATAGTCTCGTCATGATGACAAAAGACACATTTCTTATTCCCATTCCAATTCCGCTTCGCAAGGTTATCTTTGGTGAGAATTACTCCTCGACGGAGGTACCAAGCAAACACCTTTGTTTTAAGCAGTATTTTCATCTTCCAAATTTTCCTATTATTATCAACTGGAATACTTGGTTGGATTAAAGCTCTGTACATAGAATCCACTGAGAAGATTCCACTCGCATTCAAATTCCAACGAAAACTATCTGGCCCATGCACTAGCTGAACAGAAGCTAACCTTTGTAGCAAATCATTCCAAGCTGTTTGTCTAGGACCAATTAGTGTTCGCCGGAACGACACATTCGGTGGGAAAGTTTCCATCACCTTAGCGAGCGTATCATTTTTGTGGCGCACAATGCTATACAGAGCAGGAAATTATTCACGGAGATTTGTATTACCTAGCCATTTATCCTCCCAAAACCTTATCTCTGATCCATCCTTAATAGAGAAAGATCCAAACGGGAAGAAGAATTTCTTCGTCGCCATAATGCCAGCCCAAAAGTGTGAATCGCCTGATTTCCAAAGAACCTGGGATAACGCTTTAGAGCCAACATACTTTCTCCTAAGTATGGTTTGCCAAACCCCTTCTTCAGAGAGAAGCTTAAATATCCATTTACCAAGGAGGGCCCTGTTTTTGACGTCAAGGTCATGTATCCCAAGTCCCCCTTGGTCTTTTGGTCGGCAAACCACACTCCATTTAGCCAGTTGATATTTCTTTTTCTCATTATCCCCTTGCCAAAAGAATCTAGATTGAAAATAATCCAATTTTTTAAGACTCCTTTTGGAACTTGGAAGAAGGACACAAAATACAGTACCATATTTGTTAGTACTAAGTTAATGAGCACCAATCTTCCCCCTAGGGATAATAATTTTCCTTTCCATCTATTTAATCTAAGTTGAAGTCTTTCTTCGACCGGTTTCCATTCCGCATTTGTAAGCCTCCGATAATGGATTGGAATGTCCAAATACTTAATAGGAAACTGACCTTGCCCACAGCCAAATAATTCAACATACAGGTGAGCCTCGTCTTTAGCCTCGCCAAAACAAAACAATTCACTTTTATGGAAATTTATCTTGAGACCCGATAGTTGCTCAAACGCTGAAAGAATTAACTTTAGGTTTTTTGCCTTTTCGATGTCATGTTCCATAAAGAGTATTGTATCATCGGCATATTGAAGAATGGATAATCCTCCATCAACAAGATGAGGAATCACTCCTTCAAATTGACCGTCAACTTTTGCACGTTCAATCATGACAGCAAGCATATCCGCCACTATGTTAAATAGTATTGGCGATAATGGGTCACCTTGCCTAAGCCCCTTCTTGGTTTGAAAATATTTACCAATGTCATCATTGACTCATAATGGCAACACTTCCTCCCGAGACGAAGCTATGAATTAACGCACGACACTCATCCGAAAAATCTTTCATTCTTAGAGTTTGTTGAAGGAAGGACCACTTAACCTTATCATAAGCTTTTTCAAAATCAATCTTCAAAATCATCCCATTCAATTTTTTCCTATGTAGTTCGTGAACCGTTTCATGAAGGATAACTACTCCATCTAGGATGTTACGACCTTTCATAAAAGCAGTCTGAGAGGGGCGAACTACATGGTCTGCCACATTGTTCAACCGTAGCGTAGCGACTTTGGTGAAAATCTTAAAACTAACATTAAGAAGGCAGATGGGTCTGTATTGTTGAATCCGCTCTGCTTCATTAATCTTAGGTAATAAAATTATCTCACCAAAATTCAGACAGAATAACTCAAGTTGTCCGTCATGAAGACAGCTGAACAAATCTAAAAGGTCTGACTTGATAACGTCCCAGAAAGTCTGAAAGAACCCAGCTGGGAAACCATCAGGTCCAGGGGCTTTATTGTGTTCCATCTGAAAAATAGCTTTCTTTACTTCGTCCTCTGAGTAGGGTGCAGTAAGTAAGCTATTTTCTTCATTGGAAACTTGGGGATGTCATTCGTTTGGGATTCATCCAGAGAAAAGTTACCTTCCTCAGGTGCTCCAAACAGACCCTTATAATAATTAGTAATATAGGACTTAAGTTGCTCATGCCCCTCAATAAGACCCTCATCCTATACTAAAGAGTGAATACGTTTCTTCCTATGTCTGCCATTGGCAATACTATGGAAGTATCTGGTATTCGAATCTCCTTCAAGGATGAACTGGGCTTTAGAGCGTTGATACCACTTAAGCTCCTCCTCACGCAGCAATTTCTCTATCTGAGCATTAGCTTGGCTTGTTAGCTCAATTTCTTGCGTGGATAGGGGTCTAATTTCCGCTAGCTCCTCAAGAGCGTCATTACAGGAAGATAGTCGTAGCTTTTCTTTTTTTGAGTACCCCAGAAGTGTAGCGAGCCCACCCAACCATGTGTGTACGTATTGCACGTATCTTGTTATTCCACCTCTGGATTGGAGAATTACCCGCCACTGGTCTTTCCCAAACCCTTTTGACCATGTCATGGAAGCCGTCACGATATAACCAACCGAGTTCAAATTTGAATCGATGGGTACATGGTGGTCTTGGCAACCCAGTGGTAAGAAGGATCGGGGCATGATCAGAAAAAGGTTCAATACGTTCTAGAGCCCGTACTGACACTAAGGGAAATCTAGCTTCCCAGTCAATGTCCATGAGTACTCGGTCCAGTTTTTCGTATGTCGGTTCAGGTAGTGAGTTCGCCCAGGTGAACTGTCTTCCAGTCATTGAAACCTCTTTTAAATTCAAGCTGTCAATGACTGCATTGAATAAGAAGGGCCAATGATTGTCAAACCGTCCCTTGCTTTTCTCGAAAGGAAACTGAAGCAAATTGAAATCCCCTCCAATGATAAAAGGATGTGGGTTATCTTTTGCCAGGTGGACCATCTCTCTAAGGAAAGCAGCTTTATACTCCGCCTGGGCAGGCCCATACACAGCGACAAGACTCCAAATGAAATTGTCAGCCTTATTGCGGACGTGGAGTTTAACATGGAACTCACCCTCCGAAACAGCCAACACGTCCATAGAAATTGTCTTGACGCCAAGTAATATGCCACCCGAACGACCACGAGGTGGACGAGAAAACCAAGCAAAGTCCACACCTGTAGAGGTGACTTGGTTACGGTTGTTACTTGAGAATTTTGGTGTTTCTGTTGCTGCACCTACTACACTCTTGTCAGACAATACATGACCTATTAGTATTGTGCCCGACTCTGAAGTATGAGCTCACCAAGCATATTGGTGTTGATGATTCTTTTTTGTGCGCTAGTGTACACCATCACGTTATTCTTCAGTATGTGTATTTCGAGTTACAGTTGGTGGATTTATTCACGAAGACCCAAACTAGAGCACATCATGGACGATCCACCATGGGTTTGATGTGTGTGTGTGTGTGTGTAGGGGGGGGGGGGGGGGGGGGGTTAGAGTTATATTATGTTCCATGTATCACGTGTATGTTTTCCCCGTTGTATGCAGGGTTTCCTGATAATTTACCACACAAATTTTTCCAAAAAGTAGGCTGAAACCCCAACCTCTACATCCAAATGATGCACATAATTTTTTAATTAAATTATTGAACAGTTATTATGAAGAAAAACATCGATCAATCTGAAGCCACCATCCCGATGACAACTGCTGCTACACCTACGTACAAGCTTGATGATGGGGGTGACCATGATCACAGCCATTACCCCGACCTCACACCGAAGCCCGAACATCTAAATCCGAAAGTCTCACTCAACACGCACCACAATCGCACCATCTGGCAGTCGCCAATGTCGTCTTTCGCCAACCCATCTTCAGGAGAGGGATCAATGAAATGACCTTGTAAGGCACGTCGTCGACGCCGCCGCGATGCCAGACTACGCCACCACCCTACGCATTTCCATCATCCCGTACCCACCGTTGAGCCCCCGCAGCACCATGTCACCGAGACTCGCCGTCGTCAATGCAGTAGAAGCCATGCAGCTCCACCTTGGCGAGAAGCATGCAGAGACATGCGCGAGGCATCGAAACCATACACTTGTCTCTCGACCCTATGTGCAACTTCAAAGATGATGGGAGGTGGGGGGGGGGGGGGGGGGGGGGCGAACGCAGGAATGCCGTCATCATCTGGAAGACCGAATCTTCCAATCTGGGTTTACAAGAACAACCCACAATGCATCCAACGAGGTAAACGACGCCCACAAACGCCGCCGCCGACGGTTCCGCCGCCGCCATCCTCCCCTGTCTGGGCTTTGCCCAGCAGGGATCCGCCGATGACAAGGAGAGGGCTTGCGGCAGCCTAAACCTAGATTGCCAGGAGGGGGTCGAGCGTTTCGTGAGTGTGCATGATGAGTCCATTTAATGTACATGTATATATACCGGCCTTTGGCCCTAGGGAATCAAGTTATATATTCCCAGCATCGCTCACTTCTTAATTAGGCTAAAGTTATTTGCAAATATTTTGTTTACAAAAATGTTAGTGGATTATCTTTTATCGTTTATGGATTTGATAAACAGTGTAAATGTGGTCCAATCAATTGTTTTTGTTGGTCTTACGATGTCTTTGCTAGTTTATTGATTCCACTCCGAAAGCATGTATTCTGAGCTCATTAGTTTGCCATATAGTGCCACCTTGAGTTAGCACTCTGTCGAGACAACTTGCAATGCACATGACCAAAAAGAGGCCGTGATCACTTTCCTAGATGCAGATATGAACCACCTGGTACTATTAATATTAAGTTTTTGTGATCACTTTTGCCATGGTTGTCGTATATTAACTCCACTTTGGTACCAAAACATTCCTTTGTGAACAAGGACACTCAAAGGGTTGGATTCTTTTTGGACTATGCATTGTCTTGTTTCATCTACTTTTGTTTGGACAGAGTTGCATAAGTAGCTGAGGTAAGGACCTCTTTGTAGGTTCTTCTGATACATACTATTGATTTTAGTACTAGCTAGCCAGTTTTGCACTAGTTAATATGCAGTGCAAAATAATGCATCTATATTTGGATTATGGCTGCATATACAGTTTGTAATTCTTAAGTGTTTTCATGGATGGTAACTAAATTAAGGAGGTCGTGCATGGTTTAGACAGATCAATAATTGATCACTACAGGACATTTATTTATACTTACGAAAAAGCGACCCACTTTTGAAAGAAGGAGACATAACAAACAAACTGAATGACCACCAAGCGACATTTGCTGCCCAAAGGTAGCTTGAAGCATACTTTGTTAAGTAGGAGACCCAACCACTAGAAGCAACGAGACGATGAACCATCATATTTCCCAACAAACAACCTATGTATGTTGATACCCTTACCGCAAGGCATCTAAAATTATTATTATTATGCCACCCCTAGCTAGGAGTAAAGGCTAAAACAAAGGGGGAAAAACTTTGGTCTGAGGCTCCTCCTCCCCATGCGAGTCACCATCACCAAGATGTCCCAACTACAAACAAGATCTCAAAAGAGGAGATTTGAAAACACTTTCGCCATGATCTCACTTGAGTCCTTGATGCAGTTTTTATGTCAAGAAACCTTATCCTAAATGGGACGTGATTAGACCGTGGGTCCTCGTTGTTTTCTAGCTAGGGTTCCTCAACTTGATTATTGTACATGCGCCGAAAGATGGCAAGCTTGTGCGTGTTTCCGGATGACTCAAATATATTATGCTATAAGTATATGTGTGTTGTGTTGGAGCATATCCCAATTTTGGGCAAGCATCTGAGTTGTCATGCATCCACTAGTGGAACCTGGACAAGACAAAAAGAAAAACATGAATTTGTGGCTATGAAAGCACTGTTATTAGCTTGGTGCAACAATAAGTTTGGGACACAAGAATTTAAACTTTTACAGCAAACAGTTCAACTGATTTCCACATCCAGGCAAGTCATGAGGAGTTGAATCATACTAGATCAGCCAAGAAAAGTCATGGATCTCACGGCATCTAATAGTGCACTAGCTAGCTAGCAAGGATGGATTTCCATCATCAGAACTGCAGAAAACAACGTTGCTTGTTGCGGAGGAGTTGATCAGTCCCTCCCCTAACTAGCTAGCTTAGCTTGTCTACAAGGGAAGCCATTAATGGAGTGAGCCGATGTCTTGTCTCCTTTGGAATCATGTCAAAGACCCTCTTAGGGCATCATCATGTTAACTGTACTTAAGTACTACCCTCTCTCCCTGATTTCATGGTGGTGTGGCCCATCTCTGTGGGTGCTGTGGCACCAGCCAGTCAGAGCTCAACAGGCAGTGCTGCTGCTGCCAAGGTTTTAGTAGCCCTAGGAGTGAGCGCTATGATTAGAAAGGAAGATGCCATGCTTAATTAAGCTGTGACATGCACACATCTATGTAGTATTGACATGCAAAGATGAAAAGTACCTTGGGTGGATCAGTGGACTCCTGATCATTTGGTCTGATGAAGAAAGGTCGCCCGCTTTATCGGTATCTGTACTTTGCATCCTGTCTGTCACTTGTGTTGTCTGTGCCCCTGTTTTTCGGGCACATCTACTACTACTGCATGACCTCAATCTCTTTTTCCACAAAGCTTTCAGCTCAAGCTCAGCTCAAGCTGCTCAACTTGGTGTTGAATTTTGTTAGGTTTGGGTTGGTTGCAATCTGCAGGGTCCAAGTAGCTAGTACCTGATCCATCCATGGTCATCTATCTATCTGATAGAATATCCTTGTTTTTCCTGTTTACTGCATATTCACACCTTGTAAAAACACTATATTATTACTTTTGCTGGTGATGTGCCAGGTGTGAATCTTGACCTATACTTTCGGTTGGGTAAGCACTTCGGCGCTTGTCACGCAGATAGTGCGGTGCCATCCACCCTGACAGTGCACACATCTCAGAAATTACTGATTATTTTGCGGTGTAGCCTCATCACATTTTTCAGATTAATCTCCCTAGGGTTCAGATCTTTATGCATGATTACTTGATTAGTGCTGCAGGTATGATGAGGCTGCTTAGTCAGACTGGTCCAAAACTAACTCTAGCTAACAAGGCTATCTTATTTCTGAGATGCTTTCTACTGCGTACGGAGAGCTAGCTAGCGGTCTACCTATGTTCTATAATGGCACTTGTGGAGTAAGTAACAATGCTAAATTGGCAACTGGTACTAGCTAGCTAGGGTGCTGCTGATCGATTAGCACTTGCATATGTAGCTGGATAGGTTTGTTAGTCATGGGATGCAGTCATGGGGCGTACGTCTCTAAAGCGCTTGTCGGCGCGGATCAAGCTAGCTAGCTGCAGGACAGCTTGAGTTGCTTGCAAGGCAAATCGATCAGGACGAACACCAGGGTGACGGGAGAGAGTGAGTAAACTAATACTATCGTGGAGAGACCGATGCTGCTGCTGCACCAGCAGGAACAACAGCGACGACGGTGAGATGGTAGAAAGGTAAAAAAGCAGAGATCGAGGGTGAAAGAAAGGAAGGAGATGAGGGCAAGGTATCAGCGACCCATCCTGTCTGATCCCGTCGGAGTGATGGTCACGGTCACAGATCACATGTACTGATGTTATGTACAGTGTCGGAGTGAAGCAAGCTGCTGTGAGTGTTTTTTTTTGTTGAGGATTCAACGGCTCTTTATTGATCAATCATATAGATTAAGGGTTTTTTGGAGGATAAGAATCCTTAGGCTTTTTTTCAGCGTTAGCCGTTTGATTTGTGGTACTCGTTTCTATAGGAGATTTTCCTAACTTTTTTTATTTGTACTATATCTCATAGAAAATCTAGCATTCACTCAAACATTTTCTTACATTTACTTTGTTTTCATGCGGCATCAAACGGTCTTACTAATCCTATAGGATTCATTCATGTGGGCATGCCACTTCAATCCTGCATGTTTACTGTTCCTGTGTTTTGAAATTCTTGCGAATCAAAGAGGCCATAAGGGAATACAAAGTGCTTCAGTTTCTCGATTCACTGAACTGCGAGCTAGTCGAGGAGTTTCTCCATTGGAGGTTCTAGGTTCATGCATGAACGGCACCATCGTGGATAATCGCGTCATCTCCTTATATCTCTCGTTATCACCCTATAAGCTCCGAAGAACGACTGTTTCAAGTTGCTGATTGTTGGGGAATTAACATACTTATAAAGAGATTTGAAAAATATGCAGCGGAATCAAACTATAAATTCAGCACCACTCATGTATTAACTCTAAAGATCTTTGCTCAATCACAGAGGAACATAAGCATCCAGCATATATGGAGATATTAGGTTCAACCTGAATCTAGTACAAGTTGTAGATGCAAATAGCAATCAGGTAGTACAATTAATAGATGATTCGAGCAAGCAAGTAGCACTAGTTGATCTCAACCCAAAAGTGCAGAAACAACCATTAGCACAGAGCCACCAGATTTTACGTGGAAAACCACTCGACTTGAAGGGGGAAATCATATGCTAAAACCACCCAAATTTCTTCCACTATTATTAAATGTGGGATATAATAAGTCCTTCTCTAGAAATCACTAGAGTATCTCATAAATCAAGATATGACAAATATTTGATGCAATAACAAGATTTGAGGCACAATAGTTAGAGATTAAAAATCTTACCAGGGATGGTGGAAGGACAACATGAAGGATGTACAGTAGTGGATTTGGACTTCAAAACCTTGTGCTGCTTGTGCTGAAACGAGTACTACAAATCAAACGGCTAACGCTGAAAAAAATCCTAAGAATTCTTATCCTCCAGGGATGTGGAGAAATGAGACATGGGGGCAGGGCAGCAAAGCTGCTTGTGCTGAGCATGGAACTAGTGCGAGTGTTTTTTTTTTTTAGTGTAGCGAGTGTGTTGGCTGATCTTCGTCAGCTTCGCGGACCACCTGAATATAGCCCACTGGAGGCCTTTTTGTCCCCGCCTAGGCCCAGCAGAGGCCAGGCTACACAGCGGTGCTCACTGATTCCTCTGGCCCGGCCTTTTCTCCGGCCCGCGGGGCCTTCCCCGGTGGGCTTCTGTCGGTTGAACTTCGGACTGAATCAAAACTTGCTGCTCTGATGATCTCCTTCCTCCTGGACCCGCCTCTCTCCCGTCCAGCCCAAGGCCGAAAGCTACCCCTACCCACACGCCCACGATGAACAAGCCGGGCGGCGCCCCCGGCGGCGGCGGCACCACGGCGGGCCCGACGGCGGCGGCGGCCGCGGCCGCAGCGCAGAAGCAGAGAGCGCTCCTCCAGAAGGCCGACACCGACGTCGCCAGCCTCGTCGACAACTTCTCCGCGCTCATCAACATCGCCCGCGTACGTGCCCCCAACCCACCCCGTCTCTCCCGGCGCAGCCCTCCCTCCCTCCTCGGCGCCCCCCGCGTCCTACTAACCCTGCTGCCCTCTTCCTCCTCTCGCCAGGTCAACGACCCGCCCGTGCGCAACTCGCAGGAGGAGTTCCAGATGGAGATGCGCGCCTCCCGGATGGTAACGACGGCGACTCAGCTCACTTATTGCCGACCACTTGTTCGCAGATTTGCTTCCTTCCGCTATGTTTGAAAAACTCAGTTATTCATAACCAAAACTGGACCTCTGTTGCTCTGATTGAAGTGCTGAATCACGATTGAAAAATTGGTTGATGACATATCATCTTGAATTCAATCGCAGTGAGATCTAACCAGTAGGCCATGAACCTAGAAAAGCATAGTGTAAGTGTGGCAACTAATGTGGCGATAGTAGATTTAGGAGAAAGTGCCACCGAATTAAACCCTGCATTTCTCTAAAGCAGAAGCCAGAAGTTGGTATCTGGTGCAAAGAGGTAATTATGGAGATGAGACTCAACAGGAGAAGAGTTGTATGAAGATAACGTGACTGGGGTGAATTAAGATGCTAGATTCAATGTGGATATAATTGAAACAGTGACCAGTATAGTAGAAATAAGATCTACTCCCTCCGATCCGATTTGATTCATTGATTGTCGCCGGCCATATAGAAATTTGTACTGCCGTAGCTCACCTTCCACGTCAATCATTTCTGACCGGAGGGAGTAACTAGGAACTAAGACTAGACCTGCAGAATATTTCACAAGGTTAAGTTCCAATATGAAGCATGGCATTGGTGTAGCTCAAATGCCTCCAGCCCCCAGCAGATCACATTTCACGGGCATGGGTTTTCCAAACACATTGACCGACGATACAGATGCTCAATGGATATGAAAAGTAGAGAAGAATACTTTAGTTTTCTTGCCATAATTAGTGCTGTGAATGTGGCAGGTCCAATCACTTTCCTCCAAAGTACTACTAGTATATACTACATGGTAGCAACTTATTTGATGCCTATTTTTTTGTTAAATGTTTTCCAGGTACATTCAGCGGACTCTCTGTTGAAATTAGTGTCAGAACTTAAGAGGACAGCCATCTTTTCTGGGCTTGCTTCTTTGAGTGAGAATGTTGATAGGAGGATCGAGGTACTTAGTCAGCAGGCAGAGGGGACAGAAAAAATGCTGGAGAGGATTGCGCAGGAGGCAGCAGCAAGCCTTAAGGAGTTGGAGGCACATTACTACTCATCTGTTGTGCGGACTCCACTCTATGATTGAGGTGAATATATATCTTTGTCTGAGAAAAAAAATGTGCTTTTACTTGCCATAAGGCGCATAGTTGGAGAAAAGAATTTGAAATCTGCATCAGCTTGCTTCCATAGATGATTCTGTACAGTGACTGTCAAACTGGTACATTTATCTTTAGTATCAACTTACCTGAAGCAAGGATGTATATGCTTGGTACAGTAGTTTAACATCGGTGTCATCTATATTCTATAATAACATCTGCAATGAACAATGCAAGGAAATACCACCTAGTCGAACAAGGACTTCATGCCTCGGCATGATCAGACTTTAAAGTAGAAGGAACCGTAACCCAACAATTAAGACTAGTATTTGATATTGTCTGTTGTAGGTTTAACAGTGCACGAACGGCATTTTAAATCTCATTACACTCACCTGTGTTACATACCTTTGGTTTTGCTGAGATGCATTAGGGCGTCTCCAATGTTAAAATAAGCTGGGTCATAAGGAGCTTGTGGTCGACCATAGCCGATTTTGTGGTCGACCATAGCCGATTTTAAACATTATGGAGGTGGTTCGTAGCGGAAGAAACGCTAAGGTCGGGCATACCGATATGACCCCAGCCACAACGAATACAAAATATTTATTTCTCTCTCCTCTATACGTTGCATGCGGGTCTAGGAGGAGTAGTCTTTTTCCGCGAGCTCGTCGTTGGATAACAGCGATCACAACCGTTGGAGCACTGAGGAACGGAGAGGCAGGCGGTGACCAAGCACCGAAGACACCACGAGCAGCAGCTGAGCGCAGGCGAACTGCGAGGATATATAGAACCTGGATCTTGGCGCCGGACTGCCGCCGATGCTGCACGCGGAGCTGGTAGCCGATCTTGCCGTCGCCTTCGCGAGCTGGACTTCAACGCCATGGGAGGAGATACAAGATAGAGAGAAATTGGAGCAGGAGGCGTTCCTAGGCGGTGAGGAAGTAGCGTCTTGGCTTTGGCCTCCTGGATGAAGAAACGGAATTGGAGACGATAGGGAATTGATCTTCACGTGAATTCGGGAGCAGTTGTAAAAAGGCTGCACATGGGCTCCACCTTAAGGCTCAGGGAAATACTAAGCAATGGAGGATTTCCAACCAGCTAGAGCACTGATGATGGGTCCCATCTTATAACCAACTTAAGAAATAGGCATTGGAGACGCACTGGTTTTGTTTTAGATTCGTCCTTATGATCAATAAAATCTGGTAGGGGTGCTGTTTCCCTTTTTAAATAATCTAAGCCTAGGTTATAAGTATATATTTGTTGATGATTTACTGGTTACAATTAACAGCGAAATAACTTAAGTAATGAGTAGTCATGTGTCAAACCATGCCATTTTATAGGAAGATGCAAAATTTCATGTTATTTGTGCAATTAGTAATTAACAAGATGGGATCTACCTGCTTAGTTGAAGAACTTGTCTGGTGACATATAACAATGATCTGAGTGAATCTGAAATATTTTTATAGGGAACTTTAAAACCAAAATTTGCCAATAAAATCATGGAAGCTTTATTAGTGCAACAAGCCTTACACCTGAATTGTTTGACTTGTTCCTTATATGTGAGAACAGTTCCTAGTTATATCACAAGGATAAGTTCCAAATAAATTCCTTTGTTTGGTTCTTGATTTTAATGACTGCAAACACTATACCAGAAGAGTCTCTATCATTAACCTTCACCCCCGTTCATGGTGTCAGGATGGGCTGTCAGCATAGTGATTCTCTAAAGGAGCTGAGCAAAGGCATGGTCAACATATCCTGTGTAAAAATCAGCTCGAATTGTGTAGGTTCAGAACAGATGTACCGGTCATTATGAATGTGTTGTATTAATCAACTATCGAGATAGCATTCTGATTCTAGTTTCTATCTGTTTACTCTAATTTCTAGTTTTTGATAGCAAGTTACTCCTTCCATGATGTGTTGTGCACCTGTACTCCCTTTCTGACCTTTGTGTGCACTACCTTTTCCTTACTGACTTGTTTTTTTTTTCTTCCATTTATTTCTGGACTTAACGGGCTCAAAAATTTCTCGCATCTGGTTGCGGGAAATCGCAGATTCTTCAGGACACCCGTGATATTATTCTGTTAATAAATCAAAAAACGTTTAGCTATGGTACGATATATTCTGGAAACAAGAAAGGTAAGTCATGTGACACTGAATTTTAGCTTTTCGGTCTCCCTTGGTCTCGTCAAGTGTCAATTCCAGGACAGGTGTGTCTGTACTTGCGGATGCCCAGAAGAAGTTGTACGTGTCGTGTATGCAGTGAGTCCAATGGGAGATTTTCTTTGTCCGTCCTGTACTGTTCGTACGTAGGCCTCTTTTTTTCTTCTTCTTTGCATGCGTGTTAGCCACTGGGCTATTGGGCTAGCTGCCTAGCCTACTGCCTGTGGTGTGAGCTGGCCAGAGCCGAGTCTTGGCCGTCAAGAAAGAGAACACTTTCTTCTTGTTCTACAAGACCACGGGGGTGTCAGTACACTTTCTTCTTGTCAGGCAGTGTACCTGTTTGGGGCACTGCACCCTCGAGATGTATTAATGCAGACATCAGTTTCGTGAAATGAGACCTGCTGTTCGTTTCAAAAAATGAGACCTGCTGCATGCGTGATGCTGAGGCGAGAGGGATGGGCATGGGCTGGCCTGGGAATGAGATGAGCCGTAGTAGTTCAGTGGAGGCGCTCGTGGGCTGCGGCGTTGGCTCACCACGTGATAAATGTATTTTTCCGAAGTAAAACGACACATTTTATTCAGAACTTAACAAGGTTACATCGTCTAGTACCATCGGAACGAACCGAAGCAGGAGGATCACCACTCCACATAAAATTACGATAAAATTACTATATGAATCATAACACAATCTGGTCAGATTATGTGATGGCTTGTTTGCTTCTCTCAGACAATGCTGAAAGATGATGTTACTAATAGAATGAGCTATCTGTAGCCAAGATCACTGTTTATGGGCTCCACAAATCAATACTTCCATTCATCGGCTCCAAGTTATCTTATTCAATTATCACTGGAGAACAACCATTAGTTTCCACCAGTTGTAAACCATACATCTGACAATGTCGAGAAGATTAGATATCCTCCACGCTCCTCCTGCAAAGGCCTCTTCGTGGTTGTTTCGCACTATCGCCGCCGCCGCAGACGTTCCATCTAGGAAGAAGGCCACATGACATTTAGCTTATATTGTCGTGTTGGGGTTTAGTCCACATATATCCTCGTGGCTTTGCATTGACTGAAACTGAACCATAGTTCATGGTGATTGCTTCAATGGAGAAGGTGAAGCTAGTAGCCGGAGACAGCCTTTCACCTTTTACTGCTTTTCAGGCGTTGCCACCAAATATACCAGGCTACGGCCACAATTGTTTCTTACAAACCTAATTGTCCGATCATTGGGGACTTCCTTGCCCGACTTCGCGTGATTTCTTCCAACACAACAGAGACTGACAAGTAAATGTCAAGTGCATGGTTGATAACATCTTCTAGCCCTAGTGCTCGCCACACCGACGTCGCTCATTTGCAAGTAAACATCGAGTGGCAAGTATCTTCTACTCCATGCATACAAATAAGGCAATGTGCCGTAATATTTATTTGTTTATCGGCCAAGACGTCAACTCCAAATATAAAATGCAATGTTTTCCATGCAAAAATCTTCGCTTTGGCCGACACTCTTAATTTCCACAAAAAATTCCTACACCGGATTTTGACTCGCTGGTCCTTGACCATTTGATCATCCTAGTTCTGGCACCATACTGGTGCTCCCATTCCGTAAAATAAGCAGATCGTACCAAGAAGTTAAACGATCATGTCTTGTGCCAAGCAACAGATTCATTTTTAAGGTTCAGACTAATTGGGATTTGTAAGATACTTTGACCTTTGCATGTTTAGTGATACGTCGGGTTTACACTGTCGAAGTATATTTCTTGATACATTTGGTAATATCAATACAAATTTGTGCCAATGCGGTAGTTATGTATGAAATGTTAGCTAAACAATTCCAAAATAGAAGAGCAAAAGGAGAACCAAGCCATATTACGTTGTTGCCTCTATCCTACATGGGCCACGCCTGACTAAAGAACAAGATCTCTATTTTATGTCGCGCCACTGGTGGATGGTCTCATTTTTTTATAAATGGCATTTTTATTAAACTCTTCAGTTTACATCAAGATGATACAATCATAGAGCACACACCCGGTATCTGCATGCACACAACCACTGAGAGAGAGAAGAAGAAGTAAGAGAGAAGAAATAAGTAAGAAGGCCTCATATGGCAAAGATACATGTCATAATTGACCATGGAAATACCCTATGGTAAAGCACTCCGGTGATGGTGGACCAATCTGCAGACTATGCCGCCACCATGCAGGGTAAAAATATCCTTCGCCACCTTATCCAACTGCAAGGACACCTCTTCACCGGGCTCTTTCAGAAAACCATCTAGTTCCAACATCCTTTTCTTGTTATTTTTTACCTAGCCGTACTATCTTGACCTGCCTCCTAGTTTGGCTTTACTTACATGCTTCTCTGGGTATCCATACACTTATAACTCACTTGAAAGGAGACACGAGTGTTCCGGTTTCATTAACTACTCCCCTTTGACTTTGTAGATAGTTCGTCTAAACAGAGGGGAAGTATTATAACTATGAACCTCTCCTTGGAACTGGAACACCGTTTAACAAAAAATTCCTCCTAACAAATACATACCTATAAAGTAGGTCATAATTGACGTGGGATAGATGAAAAGTAATGAAATATATTTCCCCAACGACTACGCAAACTTATCAACATTATCCAAGCTTGGCTCCAGTGTAGGCTCAAATCAAAAAATTAGGCAGCAAAATTATACAAAAGGGAAGTTCACCCTCCACGTGTTTACGAGCTTGTTTCGGATGCATTTCAATGTGGCATCACATTACCATTAGCTAGCTACACTATTGTTAGACCTTGTAGTTTCAACCAACGTAATGCTAGTTTAGGTATGGGCATTGCATCCATACATGTGATATTCGGGGAAATTATTATTTTTTAATTAAATACGACAAAGTGATCATGTTTTCTCTTACATTGGGGAATTAGGCCGACCATTGATCTGAGTGCGACAGATTTCGATATGAACTTTATTATTTTTTATTTTGAATTTAACTCATATTTGAACATGACACGTGTGTTATGATAACATCGTCTGAAGTAGAACATTTGGGAATTGTTTATTGCAAATATATAATATTAATTCTTTTAAAAATTGAGACAATAAATAATAAACTTATAATAATAATTTATTAATGTCGTTTAACTTCTTACATCAAATTGAGAATATTACGACATTTCCAAATATTACCGTAAAGGAAATTACAAAATTAAAAAAATTCTTAACTAAACTAAGTCTTGATCTTGAATCTTCACAAACAAAATAAATAAAACAAACAAAATAATTTGTTAGGGTTAAAAATGACGTCGTCATCTTATGACGAGGGAGTTTATTTAGCCATTAGAAATTATTAATGGAGATTAGAGGGAAATTTCAAATGCCAACAAAGGGGAACATTGAAAGTGCATGGTTGCCCCCATGCATGGTTTTGGTAATTAATGACAATCTCTATGGACTAATATTTGCATTGAGCTATATTTGTAGGTGTCCATTAGCTTGCTTGTCTCCATGTGTTGGAGTCAAGGTCTTGCTTGTTCTCCATGTGTTGGAGTCAAGGTTAAAGGAAGGAGATCATTTGTTGATCAAGGCCAAGGTGTTCGTCATCAAGATAAAGGCCAAGTGAAGATATGCCGAAGTGGTGCTTCCCCCTTCTTGGTGTATGGGGGAGCCACATGTGAATCTTCACCGAGCGAAGCGCAATCAAGAAGATGGTTCGCCTTGAGGAGATGAAGATCGTCTCCATCGACCTCAAGTGGATTAATGCGCAAGGCAAATGTATGATCTTGGTAGGGCTTTTATTTTACCGGTCTCATGATGTTAGTTGAGAGACCGGGTTATAGGGTAGATAGCCGTACTATCAAGAGGGGCTCTTGACCGAGTATCGTGATCGTATCGTTCGTGGAGAGATCAAACCTTTGCATCCTTGCATCCTTACAATCATCTTCATTGGTTCTATTTGTCTCTTATCGTGGTGTGGTCTTGGTGCTTGTCGTGCTTGTCATGACAAAGCTAAGATCACCGAAAACGGTTTGCTTATGCGTCTTCAATTGCGTTTTCGGTATTGGAGATTTTGCCGGTTCATCCGTTTGGAAAGTTTCACCTTTCCAACACTTTGCAAAATCTCCTTTGCTTGTTTGCCTTTTTCAAAGGTTGCCTTTGTCGTCCTCTTTCCAAAAAAAAATTGTTTTTTGCTTCATTTGGACTTCAATTGCAATAGAAACGGTTTTTCGGTTTGCGAAAAAGAGCTTTTATTCTTTCCCCATTTGGTTTTATAATATATTGTTGGACTATGATGTTTCTCTGCATAATCTTGTTGTGCTCATTATGACGATTCCAACGAGTCCAAGATCATTGAAAACGGAGTTCATTTGCAAAAGTTATGGGGTTTTGTTTCTCTGTGTGGATCTACCCCGGAGATGGTCCGGAGTCTCCGGTCACACCGGAGTCTCCGGTCCAGAGGACCCGGAGTCTCCGCCCCCCTATTTTTCGCTGCCGAATGGATGTGTGTGGTGCGTCTCTGGTCTCGGTCCGGAGGTACCCCGGAGATGGGGCGGAGTCTCCGGCCCCACCGGAGTCTCCGGCCCAAGGGACCCGGAATCTCCGGCCCTGTGCTTTTTCCGGCTGTTTTGCTCCTGTGTGGTGCCGCTCTGTTGGTAGTCCGGAGCATCCCCGGAGGGTGCCCGGAGTCTCCGGCCCCAATGACCGGAATCTCCGGCCCTCCACTTGCCCGGCCAGACCGGAGTCTCCGGCCACTTGGTCCGGAGTCTCCGGCCTGAAAAGGCCCCAACGGCTAGTTTTTGGGGGAGGCTATAAAAAGCCTCCTCCCTCCCCAAAACCTGGCTGCTGACCTTGCTCACTTGTTCTTGCTCTTCCCCTTTGCTCTAATCCATGTGAGCTTGATTCCTCTCTTCCCCTCCAATGATTCTTGCCCAAATTTAGGGTTTCAAGAGAGGAGATCTAGATCTACCATTCCACCAATCAAAATCCCCTCTAAGTGAGGGAAACTTGTGGATCTAGATTTTGGGGTTGCTTTGTGCTCATCCCCTTTGTTCTTTCTCTCTTATTCCCTCCATAGCATTTGTTGCTTGGTTGGAATTTGAGAGTGAAGGACTTGACCACTTCGTGTGTTCTTGCCTCTTGCATTAGTTGCATCGGGTTGCTCTCCCTACGGTGATACGTGAGGATCGACGTTGAGAAGCTTGTTACTCTTGGGTGCATTGTGTTCCTAAGAGCTTTGTGCCTCTTGGGTGCATTGTGTACCCTAGACGGTTTGGAGGTGCCGTGAAGACTTCGAGTTGTGAAGCTTCGGCACGAGTTTGGGAGCCCCCAATTGAGTTGTGGGTGTGTGCCCCAAGAACGGTGTAAAAGGGCTCCGGAATCCGCCTCGAAGGATTCCGATAGTGGAAGGTGAACCAATCCCTTGGGTGAGGTTCATCGGAGAATAGGGTGAGGCCTTTGTGGCATCTTGAGTAGGCCTCTTGTGGCGAGCTCACACCCCTCCAACGAGACGTACTCCCTTAACAAGGAGGAACTCGGGAATACATCCTCGTCTCCGCGTGCCTCGGTTATCTCTATACCCGAGCTTTTACTTATGCACTTTACATTGTGATAGCCTTCGTGCTTGAAGTTTATATCTTGCTATCACCTTGTTGCTTGTCTTGCTTAGCATAAGTTGTTGGTGCACATAGGTGAGCCTAGTAATTAGGTTGTTGGCTTGTTAATTTAACCACATAGTTTTATTCTGCAATTATCAAGCCCCTAATTAGAAAAAGTTTTAATCGCCTATTCACCCCCCCCCCCCCCTCTAGGCGACATCCGGGCATTGTTTGTTCTTTCAAACATGGATCATCTTAAGGACAATGGATAAATTTAGATATTAAGGAAACATGACAGGCAACAAGGTACAATGGAACATTTATTGATCCATATTTGAAAAGCCAACCGAGGCAACAAGTGTGATCATCAAATTCAAGCGAATACAAAGCCAACCAAAATATTTCCCTCTAATCTAGCTAGATACACTTGAGAAAAGCGCATAAGTTAAATGTGATCTCAAAGCCCACTAAAATGGAAGCTATATTGATCATTTCTAAATGATTAAGTCAAATACATAATCAAATCATCTTAGCCCAACTTGGCAAAGTCTCCAAATTGACCAAAGCCCACAAGATATTGTCAGGCTAGCCCACTAGGCCGAAGCCCATCTATGTATATTACAGTTGATAGCCAAGAATTAAGCAAACATGGACATTTAGACAAACCAGTCCATAGTTTGGGTGGGTGGAAGAACCCCAAAACAATGGAACTTGTAGCCTAGGAGGAGAGGCCAGACAAATATCTCAAAGTTGAGTCACCATATGTGTTCTCAAGCTACAAGGAAAGCATCCAAGTGAATAAAGGGGAGTCCATTGAGATTATTTATGGATGTGGATGTAAACATCGTCAATACACTCAAGAATTGCGAAGAGGCATTGATAACTAGTATGAACTAAATTTTACCAAGATGAAGAGATGTTAAATTACAACACAATCCTTAAAATTAAAAGAAATTTAGTTCTCAACATTTAGTTGGCAGCTTTGAAGATACGAGAGAGAGAGAGAGAGAGAGAGAGAGAGAGAGAGAGATCTTGTAATTTAAGAAGGGAGAAGGAGGACTTCGAGATTACTTCTTGAAAAAAATGTAGAAAGTTATTGATAGGTCTATGGTGAAGATTTTGGAAGTTTCTCTAGGTACTACAACTTTTCTTATTGTTCCCAATATTGCACATGGTAAGTTATCCAATCTTGCTTCTCGAATAACAATATTGTTTTGGAAACAATATAGTAGAGTCTAGATTTAATATTCAAATCATTAAGGATTTGTACAAAGGTAAGTGGAACTTATTAAAAATTGTTAATGATGCAATATAAATCTAAAAAATGGACAGTTTGAAGCCTGGTCTATTAATGAGATGTGTTCTAATGAGGAGGAACAGAAGGAAGTAGATGTTGAACAACACTATTTAATTAAAATAGTTCCAGCTTTGGTAAGTATTCTTTGTAAAAAGGAATTAAGTTATATGTTTGAGCATGGGGTTAAAATGTATCATGTAGTAAATTGTTAAGATGTTTGAATGATTGAAGAACATGTGGACATATGTGTGGTACATTAAAAGCAATGAGTGTGTGTCTTATTAGTAAATGGTTATGGAAGACTGTAAATGAAGAAGGGGGTTGTCTAGATTTTATTGAGGATAAGTATATTAAAAACTTGTATTTGTCTTTGTAAAGCTAAGTGGGCAACTTAAATATGTTATTTAAATTTTGTAGGATAGTTATGGGCAATGTGTAAATCTAGATTCTAGGACTATTTATGGTTAGGTCATAAACCTTAATATGTTCAATTTGCAACTTTGTATAATTTGACTTTTTCGCATAAATTATATTTTGCTGAAGTCGATAGATATGGTTAGGGCGGAGGGAGGGCGATTTATTGTGCAATCATTGTATTTCATTTCGAAAACTAGTAGGATTAAGTGGCAACATAGAAATCGCGGTGGTTTAAGATTCCAGTGAAGTAAAAAAAATTCTCTATTTAACTTATAGAAGATGTATTTCAACAACATACACTCTAATTGAGGGAAATTGGATAGGAAAGAAAGTAAGTGGTGTTTGTGGTCATGAAGAGAGCACTGATCACATTATTTTGTGCATGTGTAGTAGCTAGATTTATCAGGGATGTAGTAAAATGTGTGTCTAGAATTGTTGGCATTCTATAAAATTTAATTATTTTAGTTAGTGGCTTAGGAAATTCAAAAGCAGATATAAAAAACTATTTTAGTGTGTGTTGTTGTTCTTTGGTCAATTAGGCCCAAAATTCAACAAGTTTTAATCATGTTTACCTTCATAGTCCTAATGCATCTATCTTTCAAAGATCTCACCAGATGGATGTTTTACTGGGTTGGTTTGTAGAAAGGAAACATGTCACAACACTCTGTCAGCAGTTCTGCTGCTATACAAGTATGGCATCTGAAATGTTCAATATAAGATAATTTCGGGTCCGATAACTCAAGGATTGTTGTTGCATAATGGTTTGGTTTTTGGTAATCTAGTTTTACTAGTTATTTGAAATGCTTGTTGGATCATCTAGTTGTTGGGTGGCTCCGGATGTAATGGTTCAAAGTTCATTACTGTCGTTGATGCGGTAGTGTTGGTATGTCTGCAAGGGTCAAGAGTCAAGCCTCACCCATTGGACTCCATCTTCGTGTCATCGTGGCCTTCAGCCGACCCATCCTGGTGCGTGTAAGCCCATGGAGTTGCGTGACCCCGAGTCGACCATGGGTCTCCCTGGTCCTGTGGGCCGCCTCACTTCATGGGCCTACCAATTAGGTTTCCCGCCGAGAAAGATCCCGAGTACAAAAAAGGGGGGAAAACCCGATGACGGTCTACAAGGTGCGACTGGGGACAGATCTTACTGGTGGGGGTTTTGAGCGATGAGCCTGGTGCTATGTTGTCCGTTTCGCGTGTGATATTTTGTTTGTTTGTAGCTGGACGGTGGAGGCTTGTTTGTGCTTACTGGCATATTGCGCCTTTTGTTTTTCTCGCCTTTAATGTTTGAGGAACCTTGTATTTTTTTAAATGCAATGAAGGGTGTGCCTTCTTAGTAAATGGTTATGGAAGACTAGAAATGAATAAGAGGCTTGGCGTGATTTTATTAGTAGTAAGTATCTTAAAAACTCTTCTTTATCCTTATGTAAAGCTAACCGGGCAATTTAAAGATGTTTTTTCAATTTTGTAGAATTTTTGTGGGTAATGTGTAAAACTAGATTCTTGGAGGATTTATGGTTAGGTCATAAACCTTAATATGTCAAATCTGCAAGTTTATATGATTTTACCTTTAGTATGAATTTTTGTTTGCTAGAGTCATTGGAGATGGTTGGCAGGCAAAATGGGGGGGGGGGGGGGGGGGGGGGGTGTTGTGCAATCACGATTTCTTTTGAGAAGTAGCCAGGTTAAGTGGCACCATAGAAAGTTGGGCGGTTTAAGATTCCTCTAAAACTAAAGGATTTTCTTTGGCACCATAGAAGATGTATTTGAACAAAAAGACACCCTAATTATGGAAAATAGAAAGGAAAGAAAGTAAGTGGCGTTTTTGTAATCATGAAGAGAGCATTGGTTACCATTTTTGGTTGTGTTCGTTATATTAGGGATGTAGTTAAGTGTTGTATATTGAATTGAAAACTAAAATGATTTTAGTGAATGGATTTGGGAATTCAGAAGTAAAGATAGAAAACTATTTTAGTGCCATTGATGTTGTTTTCTGGTCAATCCGGAAAACCTGAAATGCATCTTGTTTTGATGATGTTTTCCTTTGTGTTCCTAATGCTTTTATGTTTTGAAGATCTCACCGGATGAATGTCTTATTGAGTTGTACGAAGAAAGGAAACGGGTTACAACACACACTCTCGCATATCTATTGTTATGCATGGATGGCGTCTGAAATCTTCAATGTGAGATAAGGACATGGTCCGACGACTCGAACATTGTCATGGTTAATGGTTTGGTTTATGCACTCTTGTTTTACTAGTACGTTGTAATGCTTGTTGGTCATGTAGTTGTTGGTGTGATTCCTGATGGTTTGGAGTTCATTAGTGTTGCTGTTGCGGTAGTGCTCGTTTGGCTACAAGTCAAGAGTCAAGTCTTCCCCCTGTTTTTCATAACATCTCAAGAGTTTGGGGTGTTTTTCCGTGTTCCATGGAATTGCTTTAGGTGGACTTCTTTGGTGTTTTTCCTGTTTCAATGAAATCGGGCGGGATGTGCTCTCAAGCAAAAAAGGGCAGCGAGTAAATGGATACCAATAACAAGGGATCTTTTGATGGTCTACAGGCGGCGAATGCGGACGGATTTTACGGATGGCAGTTTCAGGTTGCTGCAAGCTGTTTTGTTGTCCGTTTCGCGTGTGCTATTTTGTCCGGTTGTCATTGTGGACGTTGGACGTCTCTCTGTGCTTAGCGACATATTCGATTTTTTTGCTTGCCTTTTAATGTTCGCAGAACCTTGTAATTTTAATTTAATGTTTCTTTAATGGAAATGTGGGTCCGACACTACTCGAGCATTGGATGGATAATGGTTTGGTTTATGTACTTTAGTTTTACTAGTTTGTTGTAATGCTTGTTGGATTATGTAGTTGTTGGGTGGTTCCTTGTGTAATGGTTTGAATTTCATTAGTGTTGTTGTTGCGGTAGTGCGGTTTGGCTACAAGGGTCAAGAATCAAGCCGTCCCCCTATTTCTTTCGTAACATCTCAAGAGCTTGGGGTGTTTTTCTTTGTTCCATGGAATTGCTTTGGGTGAACTTCTTTGGTGTTTCGTCTATTTCAATGAAAACAGGCAGGATGAGCTCCCGACTAAAATAAAAGGCAGGGAATGAATGGATACCATCAAACGGGCGGCGAATGGGGACGGATTTTACGGATGGCAGTTTCAGGTTGCTGCAGGCTGATTTATTGTCCTTTTTTCCCCTGTTTTTCATAGCATCTTAAAAGTTTGGGGTGTTTTTCTTTGTGACATGAAATTGCTTTAGGTGGACTTCTTTGGTGTTTTGTTGATTTCAATGAAATCGGGTAGGATGAGCTCTCAAGCAAAAAATGGTAGGGAGTAAATGGATACACTAACAAGGGGGCTTTTGATGGTTTACGGACAGCGAATGCGGACGGATTTTACGGATGGCAGTTTCAGGTTGCTACAGGCTGTTTTGTTGTCCGTTTCGTGTGCTGTTTTGTCCGATTGTCGTTGTGGACGTCGGACGTCTCTCTCTTGTCCGTTTCGTGTGTGCTGTTTTGTCCGATTGTCGTTGTGGACGTCGGACGTCTCTCTCTGCTTAGCGATGTATTCACGTTTTGTTTTTGCTCGCCTTTTAATGTTCGCGGAACCTTGTAATTTTCATTTAATGTCTTTTCAATGGAATCTGGGGGTCTTCCCTCTTTGTTTTGTCAAACAAAGGCCACCATCAAGGAGTAATAGCCAAGTAATCGAGCTATCTGTTTCCAAACAGTTTGTAGCTTTCACCATCGATAAGTTCAGAGCTCGTTCAAAACTTCATACGAATGAGCCATTTTTTGTCACGTTGAAATGACAGAGCTTGGTTAACACGACACGAGAAACAACCGCGCCCACCCAGCACGTAACCTCCCTCTTGAGAGGGGGGGGAACGTCAGCAACCGTGCATGGACGCAGCCCATGGACCGGCCTCACTCCCTGAGAGTGAAAAGCGTACGTACAAAGCGCGCGCGGCGTCACCAAAGGTGGGGACGGTCCACGACAGGGACCACCCGGGTGATGAGATACGTGCCTGTCAACCAACTCATCAGGCCAGTCCCTGACACGCCGGGCCCACGAGGCAACCGGAAAACAGGCGACGAAAAGACTCTGCCTGCGCTGCCCGCCGTGCCAAGCGGTGCCAGGGTTTTCGCAACCGTTCGGTCTCCGGGCCCACATGTCGGCCAGCCAGAACGTGATTCCTCTTCTTGCTCACAGCGGTTGGACATGACCAGGAAATAAATAAATCATCACATTTCGCTCAGAAAAATAGTCGATTCAGGCTGCTGCCTTAGCCCTAGGTGTCAGTCCCAGTGTTCGCAAGCTTTGAGCATGAAGCTGGGTGCACACTGAACTGGAGCTGGCGGCAATGAAACTTGCAATAAGGAGATCAATCGATGTTATCAATTGTACAGGAGCATTAGAGTTCAATTGGACAATGCACTTGCCAGCATTACGGCATTATGAATTTACGATTGCTGATGACACCCACTACAACATAGTACTTCTCACTAACTAGTCAAGATCACTTGCTGTTTACTGCTACTACTGGTACTGAAATTCCACTCTGTTTGATCAATGGATCAATTAATGGATGGAAGGACAGCAGCTACGAATGATTGCGAATATTGATCGGGGAATTTGCACTGCTGGATTGCTTACTGCTTGTCGACGGGCGGTGGGGTGGCGGCGCGGCGGCGATGGTTGGAGGTCAGCGATCGTCGGGCACCCGGTAGGTCTCTGCGGTGATCTCCGTTAGCCACGCGCCGGGGAGTAGCATCTGCAGACGGGAAATTCACGGAATTACCAACTGGTCCCTGGGTGAGGAGCGGCGGGGGGCTGCAATGTAAAAACAGGAGAGGCAGAGCAGGGGCACGGACGGACGGACGGAGAGACTCACATCGAGCTGCTTCTGCACGGCGCGGGGCCGGCGGCGGGGGCGGCGGCGCGGGCGGGCGCCGGTGAGCGAGTACACGTCCTCCTCGATCTCGTCCGCGGTGAGCGTGGCCGAGAACCGCGGCCTGTCGAGCGCGTCGGCGCGGACCAAACGACGCTGGGACTGCGTCGGCGACGGCGACGCGGCAGAGGAGGGGGACACGGCGGGGTGGCGTCGTCTGGCGCGCCGGTTGCGCGGCGGCGGAGAGGCCTCCTCCTCGGCCTCGGGTTCCTCGTCCTCCTCCTCCGCGGCGGGCGCCCCCGCCGCCGCCACCTCGCGGAGGCCGAGCAGGAGGTCCTCCCGGACCTCGTCGAGCTGCTGCAGGGAGGAGCGCCTGCTGGCGGCCGGGGATATGGCGTCGCCGGCGCGGTTGACGGCCGCGCACCGCAGCACGCGGTGGCTCCCCCACGTCTTGAGCGTCGCCGACGGGAACGACGACAGCGCCCCGCGGCGCGCGCTCGGAGAGTTCGTCGTCGTCGTCGAGACCGCCTCCGCGGCCGCGGCCGCGCCTCCCTCCGCCGCGTCGGCGCCGACCTCCGCGGTGGGATCCGAGGGCAGGGGGCGCGGGCGGCGGGTCCGCCGAGATCACCATGGCCGCGCCCGACGTCACGACGACGGCGGCTCCCGCGCAGCGCAGGTTCCCTCGTCGGTGGCGGCGGCGGAGGGCAGGGGTAGGGCCTGCGTGGACGTGGTGAGGAGGAGAGGGAGAGGGACGAGGAGGCGGGTCTGGTTCGGCGATGGAAGCGTGGGGCGGAAATGAGAAATATTGAGGAATAGTAGGCGTCGTCCACGAATAAATATTGGGGCCGCGTGCGTGTGTGCCTTCAGCGAGGGCATTATGGGGTTTCCAAAATAATTTTTGCCCCCTTTTTTTTTTTGAGGAATGGAAAGGCTAGTGTTTTGTTTTCCGTTGATGTCGACTGTCAAGTGGAAACAACATTTCGGTAACTGCACTGGCAGGCAGTTCTGCATGGATGGATGGATGGACCGCGGTGTTCTACGGTGTAGGGGTGTGCAAATCTGATCCACCGGTGGAAACCGTGGTAAACCGTTTATTCTCTTTCATTCTCTTTTACAAAGCTAGTCTCCACCACCAGTTTAGTGCAAAAAATTGAACTACGCTGAAACCGGTTAAACCATCAAATCGTATTTGCCCACCCCTACTACCGATGTACATTCTTTTAGGCCACTCTCCCGACTTGATGTACTCCTTCTCGACGATCTATTTTAGAATACATGTCTAAATGTATGCAGTGCCAGCATGTTATCTATATGGCCTGGCACTAGTCTGGTACGTTTTTCCCGAAAATTTTGATCCTCTTGAGAGGCAATTAGGGTTCCGACTTTCGAGTGAACCTCGTGGCGGCTGCGGATCTCATCAGTGGCCCGCTCGAAGAATTGTTCTGTCGGGGTTTGCGATATCTTTCGGTACAGGACATTGACGTGAAGCTACGCTCTCGCCCAAGTTGGCGAGATCTCAGATGGAGGAGGCATGAAAAAGTTCTATCTCTCTGAGGAAGAAGCGGCTCCTTTGGTCCCCAACGACGTCAAGATGACGCCCCACGGAAGTGGTTACTGGCGGCGAAGGTACTCTATCATGACATCTTCCACATCCAGGCGATAGCTAGCGCCCTAGGTCCTACATTAACGCACAGTTGGGGAGACTATGTTCATGGCGGATTTCGATACCCAAATAAGCTAAGATTATGTCAGTAAAGGACCGCAGATTAACAAACATGCGGTGATTCTGGAAGAGTTTGTGGCATGCATGTTGCCATCAGAACGGAAATTTGATAAGCCAAAACTCTAGGCTAGGGTGATAAATAATATTGATAAGAATGCTAGTTCTATTCAGATTGATCTAGTAGGAGGAATTCTAGGGCAAGAATCACACTGGATATGCGGAACCCTTTGCGAAGAGGGATGTTGATTGATCCGGCATGGAGGGAAAAGAATCACAGGTACCTACTTCGGCTTCTCTTGTTGTTGATTGGGTCACTCTGATTTATTAAGTCTGACACCCTGGAGATCTAATGACAATGGTGAGCTCCCCTTCAAGCTGAATCTACGTGCGTTGGGTGAGAGACTTAAATTTTTATGCACAGTTGGTCAGTTTCAAGGAGTCGTACAACTCTCATACTCCCAACGAAACGAGTTTTCGAACATGTGGTTGATAAGCATGTTGAGGTTCAATTCCTGTTTAAAAGATTCATGTTCACAAGAGGGAGGGAGGGCCGCGACTGGTCTATAAGAAAGATGAAATGCCACGTTTAACTGATAGGACGAGATAATATATTGAGGAACGGAACCAGGCCAATGTTAATGGGGATCGTGTGCATGGTGAGCTAAATGAGGATGAAAGTTACCCTAAGAAGAAGAAGCTCACTCCTACCAGGTCAGAGAATTCTGCAATGGTTTCAGGTCATCCCTGGCAGGAGCAATTAGGTGTGGTATATGGAATTGTCGGGGTCTTGGGAACACCGAGGCAGCTCGTGAGTTTTGTAGCTTTGTGTAGCAGGAAGGGCATGCTCTCTTATTTGTTATGGAGACGAAGATGAGATGGAACCGTGTGGAGAGCATGCATACTAGTTTGGGTTTTGCGAGAGTTTTGGGTTTGATAGTTAGGGTCTAAGTGGTTTCTTAGTCCTTTTCTTGTCAAATGGAGTTTCAGTTGAATTAAAGAATTTTAGTAGTGGACTGATGGTGTAGATTACTACCGCTGGGAAACCACAAGTGGAAGGTATGATGTACCACAACATCAAATTTCTCTCAGTGAAGAATCAAGGTTTATCGAACTAGTAGAAATACAATACTCAACAAAGTTTGGTGATTGCCCATATAATGGATGACACACGGTATTTAAAACAATGACGCGTTCTTTCTTAAGATCCGACATCTTTCATATGTAGTGTTGTTCATCCTAATTTAGGTTGTGTTTATCATTTCACGTGATATGGAACACATTTACGTTTTTTGCTAAGAAACTTCTTTGTTTAGTTTTGGCTCAATATAGTTATATGATCTCTAGTGCATATAACTCATGATGCTTGCATGGTTCATTGTTGTTATTTTTTCCATGTGTATTTAAAACTAAGAAGGCTTCCTCGGAAGGGAAGATCCAAGATCTTTCGAGTCACCCTCCAAGAACCGTGTTGACGCAATCGACCTACTTAGAGGTGCACCTAAAACTATCCCTACATGTGGTAAATATCTTAATAATCTATTGAGTGCAGAAAGAAAGGGTGTAACTGCTCTTCAATCTGTAGCTAAAATGTTGAGTAAGAACACATAATGATCAAATTCATTGATAAATAAATACATGATACTTTTGAAGTCAAGAAAAATATGTTGAAGTCTTGTATGAGCTCATGAGATTCAAATATTGCTAATTACTTGTTGTGATCTAGATTTTGGAAGAAAACTTTCCGTACAAATTGTGTTATGCTTGATGAGCTGAAATGTAATTTTAACCGGGTCTTTGCGACATTATGTAATAATTAATTTAGGTTTCCAGTATTAATTTAGTCAATTCACATGTCCGGTACCCCTTAGCCATCAGTAAATTCGCTAGTCATCCATTGCTTGCTAACGATGGAAGGTATCGCCAATTATAAATGGTAGTAGTTATCCGCTCTTCCACCGGGAGAGAGTTAGCATGAGATTGTTTAAGTAATTATTTTAATCTTTGACCCTTAACTTGTTTTATCGAGAGCCGAGATAGATAGTGCAAAGTCTTCTACATGCCCAATAAATATACGGCGACCCAACAAAAAATGGGTTGTAGTGGTCCGGCCTGCCATCCATAGGCGGAGGGTCTGGTTGACCATACTCGGCCATGGCCCATCCTTCCCTCTGACTTCACATAGAAATGTGACATTATTTGGCCCACCAAGAGGAAATGGCCTACTATTTGCATTGATTTGGCAAATTCTTGGTACTGGCCCAGGCTTTCTTTTGTTGCACGCCCCGCCCCTGCTACCATCTTAATATGTTTGGATGGGCCAGCCCGCCTAACCTTAATGTCCGGCCTGCCCCACTTTGTTGGGCTTATGTGGGCCGGTCTGATTAACCTTAATTCATGTTCTATTGCGTCGAGCTGCATAAACTATATGGGTTAGTTTCTGATGGTCCGCTCATCTTTCACATATTAGGTTCATGATTGGATAACTACGACCTCATACAAAAAAAAATACTACCTGGATGTACGGACAAATCCTTCGTGGTGCTACGTCACTCGTTTCGTTTCAGTGATGCCACATCATGTAACTGCATCACGTTAGACTTAAGTCGTTGATGGTCGTGGATATCACATTAATCATGACAACCTTTTTTGTGTGGTTGATGTGTAGCCATCTACCACGGTTTTTTTTGAACCGTAGTGGATAGCGTTTGTTACCACGGTTGGCATTTTATTGTAGAAACCGTTTTGGCCACGAAAAAAAGACTCTTATACCACAAAAACTAGTTGTGGTAAATACCCACTTTTCTTCTAATCTCCATTTGAGTGGTGCTCAATATTGTCTTTTGCAATTTTGTCAATGTAGAACCGCATTTCACATAAAAGGCACAAGCAATGGGCCGCCTCCAAAAGCAAAACCATTTATGCCCCAACATTATTGAAAAATGTTCGAACATAGTGAGAAGTGGAAGTTGTGGGATCAAGAAGATCCACCTTCGAGGAAAGGAGCCACACCCATCGACTTGGATGGTGAGGATGATGGTGATGGTGTCCGACATCGAAATAAAATGTTGGTAGGTCGGATGGAAGGAGTAAGGAGAATGACTTCAAGAAGAAGAAGAAGAAGAAGAAGGACGAAGCCGGGGGCACGAGGGTAAAGATGGATGCGTGATGAAGTCAGAGAAGAAAATTACGACTCAAACTTCCTAGTTGAAAAAAGAGTTAGCCAAGATGAAGCAAGAGAAGATGAAAATATGGCAACAAATTAGAAAAATCTAGAAGAAGAAGATGACCGAGGAGAAGTGTAAGGCGGATTTCGAGTAGCGTCGACTTCTTCTTGAGGAGAAAAGGTTGAGACAAGAGATAATGAGCGAGGAAAACAAGATTGTGATGATGGATCCAAATTGAATGGATGAGAAGACTATGGGTATACTGTTGGGAGATTCAGATGAAGGAGATTTTTTGGGCGAAGATGGTTTCGGCTAGTGGTGGTGGTGGGGGGGGGGGGGGGGGGCAATAGAAGAGATGGCCATGGCAGTTGAGACAATTGAGGAGATCGGTGTTGCTTGATTCCTTATGGGCAATCGATTCGGTAGGTGGAGATTATATTTTTGGTTCTGTTAAATTGTTATTTTTTTATAATTCCATATGCTTTTGAATTGAAATCTATAATCAAATTTAAATCTTGAATGTCGATCATTTAAAAAATATTATGTAATTTGAGTAGTAAAAACTATTTGCTGAAATTGGAAATTGATTTGAGTGTACATGCATATGTGTGTTAAAAGAGATGACACGAGATATACAGAATCTGTTCGAACGAAACTTCCGTGCTGATGGTGATGTTGCCTACTTTACTGCTGGACGTATAGAGAAGGTGCAGGACCCTCCTCATGTTGAGGCTGAAGCCTATATTCAAGCTATGTATGTGGCTCAACAATTTGGAATGACCAAGATCGTCATAAAAACTGATGCTCAAGTGTCGGTTCAAACCATCCGATCGACGGACTTCGATCTCGCACCAAATGGTGTGTTGTTTCGGAAGATTAAAGCGCAAGTTTTTTGAATTTTACTTTCTTTTACCCATGGGCTTGTAATAAAGTGGTTGACGCTCTTGCGCGTCATGGCGAAGATGGTTCTCGTGCCCCCAAGCCGTATGGCCGGGTCGGGTTCCTACCTTTACCCATGATCTGGTTGCCAGCGACTTTGCTGAGCAGTTTGGTTAATGGAATAGAGAATTCCATCTAAAAAAACAACTTTTGTACTATATGCTGGAATTTGGACCGCTTTGGCCTTTGGCCCATGGCCCTTTATCAAATTCTGAAACTCACATGGCCCATCCCAAAATTAGTGGCAGCACTAGTGGGGAACTAAAGTTTAGTCCCACACTGCTAGTTGGGAGAGAGTTGGAGTGGTTTATAAGGAGGGTTGTTCTAGTGCTTGTATGTGAGTGAGAACAAGAGAGAGCCCTCGCGCACTCCTCCTCCTCCTCCTCGCTCGTTCGTTCGTTCGTCACGACGCGCCGTGGGTTGTGGGATTGAGCCGAGCCGAGAGCCTATCTTTTGTTTTGCCGTTTGGAAAATTAATTCGCATTAATTATGAGTCATTAACGGACGCGTTACTCAGCCCGTTTTGCTTCCGGTCTCTCTGGATCGTGGCGGGCCCGACTCGGACGTGGGCTACGTCCCACGATCTTTCCAGCCGCACTACATAAGCGCCTGCACAACCCTAGCCGCTACCACCAGACGCATACGCGACTACCTCCTTCCAGTTCATTGCGCCGCCGCCATCGTCTTCCTCATCCCGTCCGTCGGCGTACACCGACTGTCGGGACAGTAGGCCTCCGAAACCCTGCCTCCCGTCAACCTGTACGGGTGAGGGGCAATCAGGTTTTTGGGGAGCGCTCCGGCGCGACTACTGGCATCACGACGTCGTCATCGGACGACGAGTTTCTCCACACCGACAACTTCTTCCCGGATCTCAGCGACTTCTTCAGCAACCTCAACATGGGCGACAACGTCAACACCAACTCCAGCGGTTCTGCTCCCGCTGTTCAGTACGTGTTCCTGTCCGTTCTATATGATATGTTTATTCAATTCGTTTGTCTAGCGGTTGCAATAGATTGGATCGGTTCATCTGTTAGATTATTTGTTTGCATGTTTAGTCTACTTGCTACCGCCTTGATTTACATGATAATATTTCGGATTAAATCATATGCTAAATTGCTAATATATTCAACAATCCAAAAACCTGATTATAGGCAATTTCCTGCACCTGCTTTTCTTGCGTCGACAAAGCCTAACCCTTTCAAGGGTGTGGATTATAAGAGGTGGCGCACGAGAGCAGTGCTGTGGTTTCAATCCATGCAGTGCTATGCGGCCACCAAGGGCAAGCCTGAGGGCGATCTTGATCCTGCACAGCAGGAAGCCTTTGAGAGGATGGACACTATGTTTAAGAGTGCCCTTCTCGGAATTATTGATGATTCCATTGTGGATCCCTATATGTCGTTTGACAACGGCAAGGATATGTGGGCTGCGCTCGAGGCCAAGTTTGGAGCTTCGGACGCTGGCAGCGAGTTGTATGTCATGGAGCAATTCTATGACTACAAGATGACTGATGAGCGCTCTGTTGTTCAACAGGCTCATGAGATACAGTCGCTCGCAAAAGAACTTGAGCAGTTTAAGTGTACTTTACCGGACAAATTTGTGGCCGGAGGCATCATTGCCAAGCTTCCACCTTCGTGGGGCAATTTTGCTACTTCTCTGAAACACAAGAGACAGGAGTTTTCCGTTTCGGACCTCATCGGATCTCTTGATGTGGAAGAGAAGGCAAGAGCAAAAGATACACGTGCTCGGGTTGCTGAGGTAGGTTCTAGTGCCCACATGGTACAGAAGAAAAACTACCAGCCCAAATATAACAAGAAAAAATCCGAGGGTAAAGGCAAGTCCAATGGCAAGTTCAAGCCTTCTCAGCCTACCAACTTTAAGAAGAACAACAATAAGAAGCAGCGGAAGGGATCATGCCATATTTGCGGTGATCCAAGTCACTGGGCTCCTCGTTGTCCAAACCGCCATGAGTCGCGCGAACCTGAGAACGGCGGCAAGACTGCCAACGTTGTCATTGGCGATATTGAGATGAAGGAATCTGGGTACGGTATATTTCCTACCATCCTTTCAGTCTTTCATTCACCTGAATGGTTGGTTGATACTGGTGCCAATGTACATGTTTGTGCTGATGCTTCATTGTTTTCTTCTTACCAGGCCACAGGGACTTCCCCCGTGCTGATGGGGAACGGGTCACATGCTACTGTTCGTGGTGTTGGTACGGTCGATCTGAAGTTTACTTCGGGGAAGATCGTGCGACTGAAGAACGTTCATCATGTGCCCTCCATCAATAAGAATCTCGTCAGCGGTTCGCGTTTATGTCGAGATGGTTTTAAGTTGGTTTTCGAGTCCAATAAAGTTGTAATTTCCAAGTATGGACAATTTGTTGGTAAAGGTTATGAGTGCGGAGGCTTGTTCCGCTTATCTTTGTCAGATGTTTGCACTAAAGTTATTAATCATGTTTGCCACGATAATGATTCTGATGTATGGCATTCACGACTTTGTCATATTAACTTTGGTTGCATGACGCGATTAGCAAATATGAGTTTAATTCCGAAATTTACTACTGTCAAAGGTTCCAAGTGTCAAGTGTGTGTTCAAGCTAAGCAACCTCGCAAGTCCCATAAGACTGCGGAACCGAGAAACTTGACACCACTCGAGCTTATACATTCTGATCTTTGTGAGATGAATGGTGTGTTGACAAAAGGTGGAAAGAAATATTTCATGACACTTATTGATGACTCCACTAGATATTGTTATGTGTATCTTCTGAAATCAAAAGATGAGGCTTTAACTTACTTCAAAAACTATAAGGCCGAGGCAGAGAACCAACTTGATCGTAAAATTAAACGGTTAAGGTCTGATCGTGGTGGAGAGTATTTTTCCAATGAATTTAATTCGTTTTGTGCGGAACATGGTATTATCCATGAGAGGACGCCTCCCTATTCACCTCAGTCAAATGGGGTAGCTGAAAGAAAGAACCGAACTCTATCTGATTTGGTTAATGCCATGTTAGACACTTCGGGTCTCTCCAAGGCATGGTGGGGGGAGGCGCTAATGACTGCGTGTCATGTCCTAAACCGAGTTCCCACAAAGAATAAAACCATTACTCCATTTGAGGAATGGGAAAGGAAAAGGCTGAAACTCTCTTACCTACGTACTTGGGGTTGTTTGGCGAAAGTCAATATACCAATTCCCAAGAAGCGCAAGCTTGGACCCAAAACCGTAGATTGTGTTCTTCTGGGCTATGCTTTTAATAGCATTGGTTATAGGTTTTTGATAGTAAAATCTGAGGTATCCGACATGCATGTTGGTACGATTATGGAGTCGAATGATGCGACTTTCTTTGAGAACATATTTCCTATGAAGGATATGGCTAGCCCATCAAATCAGGAGATTCCTACCTCGTCTAGTCAGGATTTGGCTGAGATTCCTGTACCCACCATTCCGATAGAACACGTAGAGAATCCAGTAGAGGATGACATTGAAATTCCTGTAAGGAGCAAGAGACAGAGGACTGCAAAGTCCTTTGGTGATGATTTCATTGTGTACCTCGTGGATGACACACCCAGGACTATTTCAGAAGCTTATGCATCACTTGATGCTGACTACTGGAAGGAAGCTGTTCGTTGCGAGATGGATTCCATCATGGCTAACGGAACCTGGGAAATCACTGATCGTCCTTATGGGTGCAAACCTGTAGGATGTAAGTGGGTGTTCAAGAAAAAGCTTAGGCCTGATGGTACAATTGAAAAGTACAAGGCAAGGCTTGTGGCCAAGGGTTATACCCAGAAAGAAGGTGAAGACTTCTTTGATACTTACTCACCTGTGGCTAGATTGACCACTATACGAGTGCTACTTTCATTGGCTGCCTCGCACGGTCTTCTCGTTCATCAAATGGACGTTAAGACAGCTTTCCTTAATGGAGAGTTGGACGAGGAAATTTACATGGAGCAGCCAGATGGCTTCGTAGTGCCCGGTCAGGAAGGCAAAGTGTGTAAGTTATTGAAGTCGCTATATGGCCTCAAGCAAGCTCCTAAGCAATGGCATGAGAAGTTTGAAAGGACTTTGACTGCTGAAGGCTTTGTTGTAAACGAAGCTGACAAGTGTGTGTACTATCGCCATGGTGGGGGCGAGGGAGTTATTCTTTGTCTATATGTCGACGACATACTGATATTTGGAACCAATCTTGATTTAATCAAGGAGGTGAAGGATTTCTTATCTCGTTGTTTTGAGATGAAGGATCTAGGAGTAGCTGATGTTATCTTGAACATCAAGCTGTTGAGAGATGATAATGGTGGGATTACACTGCTTCAGTCTCACTATGTGGAAAAGGTCTTGAGTCGCTTCGGGTATAGTGACTGCAAGCTTTCTTCTACTCCATATGATCCTAGTGTGTTGCTTCGAAAGAATCGACGGATTGCTAGAGATCAACTGAGATATTCTCAGATTATAGGCTCGCTTATGTATTTGGCGAGTGCCACGAGGCCTGACATCTCTTTTGCTGTGAGCAAGTTGAGCCGGTTTGTTTCTAATCCGGGAGATGATCATTGGCATGCGCTTGAGAGAGTTATGCGCTACTTAAAAGGCACTGCGAGCTATGGAATTCACTACACCGGAAACCTGCGAGTTCTGGAAGGTTATAGTGATTCTAATTGGATATCTGATGCTGATGAGATTAAGGCCACTAGTGGTTATATTTTTACACTTGGTGGTGGCGCTGTTTCTTGGAAGTCTTGCAAGCAGACCATCTTAACGAGGTCAACTATGGAAGCAGAACTCGCAGCATTAGACACAGCCACTGTTGAAGCAGAGTGGCTTCGTGAGCTTTTGATGGACTTGCCTGTGGTTGAAAACCAATACCCGCAATCCTAATGAACTGTGATAATCAAACTGTGATCGTCAAGGTGAACAGTTCTAAGGACAATATGAAGTCATCAAGGCATGTGAAGAGGAGATTGAAATCTGTCAGGAAACTGAAAAACTCCGGAGTTATTACGTTGGATTATATCCAAACAACCATGAACTTGGCAGATCCCTTCACAAAGGGTTTATCACGTAATGTGATAGAAAATGCATCGAGGGAGATGGGTTTGAGACCCACGATATGAGTTGTCCACAGTGGTAACCTACTCTATGTGATCGGAGATCCCGTGAATTAGAGCTGGGAGACAAGCCGTTGGTCAGCTGGGAGGAGAGTATATATCCTTATAGCAATACCACTCCGTAAGATGCAATACTCTCCTATTCTGCATGGCAGGTTGATATTTATCTTAATGTGTTCTAAGTGGCTTATTTTAGCTGAGATGTTGTCCTGCAGAATATCTTTTGAAGAACACACCTATATGAGTCTGATTGTTAAACGTCGCAATCTATGAGAGTTGGGTGCTCTCTAGTAAACTCATGAAAGGCCCTGGAGTATGACGCATAAGCTCCAAACCGCGAGGAAGCCTCGCGGCAGCCTAGTATCGGTCTAGGCTTTGTATGAAGCTAGTGCGCAGAAAGCTTGTAGTTCAAGGCATAGTCCACTATCCAAGTTGCAATCTAGTGTAATATGAAGCTTTAAGTGGAAGTTCAACTTAACAGTCTCCACGACATACCGGTATATAAAACAATGTTCTGGAAACTTATTGAGGAGATGTGCCAATGAGAGTTTGTGGGGGATTGCTGGAATTTGGACCGCTTTGGCCTTTGGCCCATGGCCCTTTATCAAATTCTGAAACTCACATGGCCCATCCCAAAATTAGTGGCAGCACTAGTGGGGAACTAAAGTTTAGTCCCACACTGCTAGTTGGGAGAGAGTTGGAGTGGTTTATAAGGAGGGTTGTTCTAGTGCTTGTATGTGAGTGAGAACAAGAGAGAGCCCTCGCGCACTCCTCCTCCTCCTCCTCGCTCGTTCGTTCGTTCGTCACGACGCGACGCGCCGTGGGTTGTGGGATTGAGCCGAGCCGAGAGCCTATCTTTTGTTTTGCCGTTTGGAAAATTAATTCGCATTAATTATGAGTCATTAACGGACGCGTTACTCAGCCCGTTTTGCTTCCGGTCTCTCTGGATCGTGGCGGGCCCGACTCGGACGTGGGCTACGTCCCACGATCTTTCCAGCCGCACTACATAAGCGCCTGCACAACCCTAGCCGCTACCACCAGACGCATACGCGACTACCTCCTTCCAGTTCATTGCGCCGCCGCCATCGTCTTCCTCATCCCGTCCGTCGGCGTACACCGACTGTCGGGACAGTAGGCCTCCGAAACCCTGCCTCCCGTCAACCTGTACGGGTGAGGGGCAATCAGGTTTTGGGGAGCGCTCCGGCGCGACTACTGGCATCACGACGTCGTCATCGGACGACGAGTTTCTCCACACCGACAACTTCTTCCCGGATCTCAGCGACTTCTTCAGCAACCTCAACATGGGCGACAACGTCAACACCAACTCCAGCGGTTCTGCTCCCGCTGTTCAGTACGTGTTCCTGTCCGTTCTATATGATATGTTTATTCAATTCGTTTGTCTAGCGGTTGCAATAGATTGAATCAATTCATCTGTTAGATTATTTGTTTGCATGTTTAGTCTACTTGCTACCGCCTTGATTTACATGATAATATTTCGGATTAAATCATATGCTAAATTGCTAATATATTCAACACTATACCGCAAAATGGTTTTCTTGTACCGAAAATTCGGAACCTGTTCATAGCGTGGCTGGCGGCTCGACGGTGTGTGTGGTGCATGTCACACGCGGATGCAGGCCGGCAGTGCCGGAACTATTCTCGAGCGCGCGCGCAAACACAGTACACCTGCTCTTAACAAGCAAACGACGCCACGTAGGCACCGGCTTCGAGCTAACCAACCGACTCGTGGGCCCGGGGAGCCGCCAGACAGTGGACCCGGCGTGTCAATACCTCTACTGACTCGCCTTCCCTTTCCTGAATGAGAGCACGCGCCAGGTTGACGGACCGGAAAAAGGCAGCGCACGACGCACGAACATGGGCCCACTGAAGATCTAGGCCCGCATGTCAGCGTGCGGGCAGAGCTGCGCGAGGTCTTTCTCTCCTACCCAGGTTTGAATGTTCGGAGGGTACGGCCGTCACTCGCTACGCCGCCGGACGAGGAGTGTGGGACCCAGCGAAGGCTGTCACCCCTTGCGGCTGCCATGTGGGCTAGCTAGATGGTCACGGGAGGCAGAGGCGCCCGAGCTGCTGAACCCAACACGCATCTCAAAGCAAGATCGAAGAGCTGGTCCCACCGTCCGATGCCGTGAGCCGGGTCCACCTGAGCCCGAGGGACCCGAACACCGGAGCTGCAACCGTGTAACGAACTCGTCTCGCCGCGTCATAACCGCTCGCGCCGGCCGGCCCACCATCTCCACTCTTTCGAACAACCGCCTTCCCTCCCTCTTCCACAGCCCCCTCCTCGCCTCGACCCGCCTGGCTTCCTCACCTTCTTCGTCCAACGCCACGAACTCGATCGATCCCCATGGAGCAAGAGCAAGACGAACCCGCTGTAGTCGTTGATCTCTCCGAGGGGAACACGGAGCAGGGCGGCGAGCCTCCAGCTCTTGCACCGGCTCCGGCGGCGGTTATTGCCGGCGAGGTGGCCAAGGAGGGCGTCCCGGAGATGGACAGCTCCGTCCGCGGCGCGGCGTCGGAGAGCGCCAAGAAACAGGATCTTCAGGTAACTGGTGGCGATTCAGAGTGGTGGGCGACGTGCAAGACCGAAATGCTCTGTTCTTGACGCGCGCTTCTTGGTTCTTTGGAGCAGGAGCCCTCGCCGGCGTCGGACAAGGTCGCGGCGGCGGCGGGAAGCACTGAGAGCAAGGACCACGAGGCGAGCAAGAGCTCCATCGCGATCGCGGCTCCCTTCGGTAAGCTTTCCAACCATTGGCATACGAGTTTCGCGGTGCCACGAAAGGCCGACTCCTCCTCTGTTCTTGAATCTTGATTCGTGCCGCCGCGAATTGGTCAGAGCTCCGAGCTACGGCTGCACTCGCGACGCCGCCGCACATCTCCCTCCGCGCACGGGCAAGGGGTAGGGAGCAGGCCGTCCTGATGAGACTCACACTCACCGCCGCGGGCTGTGCTGAGCCGGCCGGCTCCGAGGCTGCTGTTCTTGGCGCGGCGCCGGGTGCGCACGAGGACGTCCCTGCAATGGCGGTTGGCCAACCCGGTAAGATGGCCAACCCGAAGCATTCAGTTCATGGTCACGTTCTCGATTCGTCTGAACTGAGCAGAGAAATCTTGCTGGCAGCAGCACCCGGCGCCAGGTTCGCGATCGCGCACGCCTCGCCGCCGGACTCGTATCGCCGCATACCGTGGCGGAGCAGGAAGCAGTACTCCCCGGGGCGCTTAGTCGCCGCGCCACCCCAGGGCGACCCGACTCCCCCTGCATCGCCGTCAGCTTCGTCAGCTTCGGGGTCAGGGACACGGGATGGTACGTTCCTGAATGATCTCAAGTGCCGAGAGCACTGTTCTTCGATCAATTTCGTTTCCATTGATCTGATCGCAATGTGAATTTCCTCAGCTTCGGACGACACGGCGAGCTCCTCCTCCTCCCCACCACCCGGCCGCTGTCTGCCATCTCGAAGCAGGAAGCAACCTCGCCCGGACCACTTCATCCCCGAGGAGGCCAAAGCTAGGGCCAGCGCCAAGGCTCGCCGGAGCGACATCGCCCTCGACAGTTTTCTCTCTTGTCTGGCCCGCGGCTGCCCGGCATCTAAGTCGGAGTGGGTGAAGAACGTCACGGCGGATGACAGTTAGCGATAAGCGTTGAGGATTCAGCAAAAGGCTCTCTCCTCTTATATCTGTAGACTGTAGTTAGTGCTTGTGGGGAGAATTGCCGTGAGATCATAGTAGCCTTGTTGCCTGCAGTTATCTGAATACTGATTTTTTGTCTTTTCAGACTTCACATTGTCAGCTGTGCTTCTAGTACTTGTTAACTGCAATGGAGCATAGCACTGTAATGGACGATTGTCTGTGACCGAAATTCAGAGTGGGCTCAAGTTAGTTAGCACTAAATTCCATCGTCTGTTCTATCATATCAGTCTCTGAATACTGAATTTTGAGTCTCTTCAGACGCAGGTCTTTTTTCAGGTCCATTCGTATCTGAACTTGCGTTTCTATGAACTCAGAGTGAGCGTACCGCTTTTATTTGAACTCAGAATTGGTGTCCTAGTTGGCGCTTTTTTTTTGTGAACCTTGAAAAGAGGAAAGGCTCCTACCGCTTTTGCAGTAATTTAAGAGAAATAAATACATATTTACAAGTCTGGAGCGCAAGGCCTCAGGAACTGAATCAAAGACTGAGGAGGTATATTTACAACATGTCATTTCCCTCTTTCCACAGACTCCAAGCTCCAATCATCAGAACTTTCATGAACATTGGTCTGGACCATGCAGCCTTAGCAAGAGAAACAACTACAAGTCTATCTCCAGTATCATGCCAATTAATTCCCAGAAGGTTCCAACATGAAACACTGAAAGGACACCTAAAATCAGATGCTCCGGTGTTTCTTCAGGAAGATGTGAGCACATCATACAGTCACGATTAGTCCCAAATCCCAATGCTAAAATGGCGCCTCTTCAGAATATTCCTTGTGTTTAGTCTATCAGATTGAAGAAGCCAACAGAAGAACTTGAATTTTGGAGTAAACTTTGCTTCCATACCCAGTTGAAATGCCATTATGCCAATTTGTGTTCTGTCGGTCATAACCGCTCGCGCCCACCATCTCCACCACGTCCCGTCCCGCTTCTTTCAAACAACCGCCTTCCCTCCTCTTCCACAACCCTCCTCGTTCCCCCTCCTTCACTCGCTCCCCCTCCTTCGATCCACACCGAGAACTCGATCGATCCGAATGGAGCAAGACGAACGCGCTGTTCTTGATCTGACCGAGGGGAACACGGAGCCGGGTGGTGACGATCCTGCTCCTGCTCTGGCCCCGGCGGCGATCCCTGACGGTGTCGAGGGCGGTGGGCCGGAGCGGGTCACGGAGGCTGACAACTCCGTCCATGGCGTGGCGTCGGAGAGTGCAAAGAAACAAGATATTGAGGTAATTGGTGATGATTTAGTCAGAGCGGTGGGTGACACGAAAGACTGAAATGCTCTGTTCCTGACGGTTTTCTTGGTTCGTTTGCGCAGGAGACTTCGCCGGGGTCGGACGAGGTCGCGGCGGCGTCGCTCGGCATAGAGAGCGAGGACCGGGAAGCGTTTAGGAACCCTGTCGCGGCTCACTTCGGTAAGATTTGCAGCAACTGCCCTCCATGCATTTACACGAAGGGCTGGATTTTTCTGTTCCTGATTCGTCTCCACGCGAATTCGTCAGAATTCCGAGCCGCGGTCCCGATCGCGCACGCCTCGCCGCCGGCCTCATATCGCCACATGCCCGGGCGGAACAGGAAGCAGTACTCTCCGAGGCGCTTCGTCGCCGCCTCGCCCGCAGGCGATCCGCCTCCCTCTGCCGCCAGCCCATTGCCATCCGCGTCGGCGTCAGGGCTCCGAACGGCGATTTCCGGCGTGATTGATGCGTCGGCATCCTCCTCCTCCAACCGCCCACCTTTTCGAGGCAGGAAGCAGCGGCGCCCGGAGCAGTTCATCCCCGAGGAAGCGGAGGCTACAGGAAGCGCCAAGGCTCGCAGGAGCGACATCGTCCTCGACAGGTTTCTCTCTTCTATGGTCCACGGCACCTCGGCCTCTGACTCTGAGTGGGTGACGAACGTGACGGCAGAGGACGGCACAGTCTGCGGCCAGCAGCAGTCCACCGTCGAGGGCTTCCGGATCAGGAACGTGAGCCGCCACGCCACCCGTGCCCGCGGGCTACGCGCCGCGCTCAGCCGCCTGGGATGCGCAGCGCCTTCGTCGTCAGCGACACCGGGGAGTCCTCCTGGAGTGCCCGACGGCAAAGGGAGATTCTACGGCGTGCTCGCGGTCCTCGGCGCGTCGCTGGCGCTCAGCGTGGCGTCCTTCGTGCTGTTCTACGTCGTCGGCCAGAGGAGCGAGACTGGACCGTCCGGAGAGAAGCCGGACGAGGTAATTGGCCAACTTCCGATGCATATTTTGGGTCTGTAGACTGTATATTCTCATGCGCAACTTTTGCTGTTTTTCAGTGACAGACTGACAGTTAGCGATCTCAAGTGTTCAGGATTCAGTAGCTACAGTGGGTGTTCCTCTGAAACGAAAGGAAGAATTGCTTCTTGGTGTAGTAGCCTTGTGACTTGCAGCTTCTGAATACTGAATGTTAGTATCTTCAGACTTCACATTGTCAGCGATAGAACCGTTAACTGTAATGGAACATATCACTGTTACGCTTGTCAGTAGGACGTCCAATGATGTTTGTCTGTGATTGAAATTTAGAATCGACTAAAGTTAGTTACCACTAAGTATAATCCATTGTATGCTGTGAGTGTCTGAATACTCCCTCCGTTCAAAAAAGGTGTCATTTCTTTGTCTAAATTTGAATGTATTTAGACACTAATTAATGTCTAGATACATTCAAATTTAGACAGAAAAATGACATCCTTTTTGGGACGGAGGTAGTACTAAATTTGGTCTCTTCGGACACTAACTACACTGCCATGGCCAGTATCATCCTTTCAGATTACTTTTAGTTTTGAACAGAATGGAGGGTAACATCCTTTCTTCAGCAAGAAAAAATGTTCCGGCTGCCGTTCGGCACGGCTGGCTAACCAAGAGATGTAAATTTCTCAGTTCCCATCGTAAGAGTATCTCCAACCGGACTGGACAAATTTGATCGTCGATGTGTCCGCGGACCGGCCATCCCATTTGTCCGCCGAGGCTACCACAACCCTGACTCTCAACTCTCAGAAACATGCAACTGATACATTAATAACTTCACACATAGATAAAACTTTATACATTGCGTCATACATAGCTAAACGATCTACGATTCTAGCTATACGATCTACAAACTATCTTTTCTTTGCTGTTTGCATTGCATATGAAATCTTGATGAGGAGGAGATGGCTCTCTCCTCTCTTCCCTCCCTCGCGTACACCGAGCCCATCCATGTCGGACGCGCTTCGTTCCTGCACGAGTGTGTCTCCATAGTGCTCACCATCGGTGCTGAAAACCTTGGTATATGTGCTCATATCTACCACATAAATTTATGTGGAAAGAGGACTCATTAAACATGAAGACTTATTAGGTTCATTCTTCATTGATAAAAAAAAAGGATGATATGAAAGGCATGTAGATCATGGGCTTCAGGAGCTTTGTTCAAGTGAATAAGAGCAAAAGGTCGAGGGTGAGAGTTTGGAGATCAAAGGCACATCATATCAGATACACCAATGTTGCACTTGCTCAAGCTATTTCACCTTAAAGAGACGACAATGGGGCAAGTGTGAAGAAAGTGAATAAGAAAACCGAATCACAAGGTTGAAACAATCTTGAGAAGGTAAGGAGAAAACGTAGTGGTCGCTAGAGATAACAAAGTTGACAAGATAAGGAAACACATCTCCATGGCATCAAGAAAAGAAGCAAATGCAAGGGAGCTCAAATGTTCAAAGGCCATCAACATGGTGGTGAATCACTAGGAAAGTATAGGTGTGTTGAGAATATGAAATGCATATAGTTGGAAGGTTTTGGAAACATTGAGTAGAATATTATGAAGTATCAATGAAGAAGAGACATTTTAATTAATAGCAAGGTTACCTAAGCTTCGAGAATAACCAATGTAGAGATATTTTGACTCTGAATTGTTTTCTGGAGTTAAATAGTTTAGGCGGTTTTGAAACCGTAAATAGTTTAGGCGGTTAATATATCATAGTCATGGATAAAAAATGACCTCTCTCCACCTATGTAACTAAGATAGGCAAATAACAAACATAAGAGGAGCTACCAAGTAGTGATAACCACAAGAGTACCATAATAATGTATAGATAGTATCCAGCAAGAGTGTGTACAATTGTGAGTAGTGAATATTAGAGATTTGAGTCAACCCATTGTGAGAACGTGATATCCCAAGATTTAAGGCCCCGAAGTAGTTTGCGTAACAGTGTCACCATGTTGAGTGTTCTTCTAGTTGGTATTAGTGTCAAGGGAACTGAGGTTTTTTTTTTTCCATCCAAGATGGACTAGATGAACAGTAAATAATTATGTTTGAACCACATGAATGGTCTAAAACCATGTTTTGCTTATCCAAGATGAAACAAAAATATTTTACAGTACAAGTAATGGTTAAAATATATGTAAACTGAGGCTAGTTACTCTTTGCTATAATTTTGTCGAGCCTCAACACAAACTAAATGATTAGTCAAAAACAATTTCGAATAAAATGAATAATCAAAAGGGATATTTTGCTGGAAATTATAACAATAAATATTGACATTTCGGGTGGTTGGATAGAGATATGCGCATCAAGGACATGCTTCTTCAAAGGTGAACTGTTCTCCATTTAATTACATGGAACACAAATCACATCCTTATAATCTCTACCGTCAAGCTGACGCAAGGACCGGACTTATATATAAGAAGATGGTTTACATAATGTATTTAATCTTTTGAAGTATAACATATTATGTAGGGTTGATATATATTTTTACCACCATGACTAACTTATTTTTATGGAAAATTAAGGTGATCACGATATGTACAATTGTTACAAGACACAAAGAGTTGTCATTTTTAAGGGGCATCTCCGAAATAATTTCTTTCTTTAGATAGTGGTTGTTTCTGAAACACTTAATTTTAGCATGTTAGTGATATGCCATTCTTGTTGGGTAATGTGAATATCTATACCAATTTAGCACAAACATCATTGTTAGCGATTAGACATGGAAATAAAACTTGAACTCATAAACCTAATGAGTACTCGAAAACTCGGCCTGACTCAGTTCAAACTCGGACATTAACGAGTTGTGTCAAGCTTAACAAGTCAAGTTTAACAGGTCAAAATTATTAACTCATTAAGATAATGATTTTAACGAGTCAAGTTCTGAGTGCTCGTTAAACTCATTTAGCTTGCAATGAAAATATTAGATGGATTGTTCCTTAACATTAAGGATTACGACCATTAAAATATAGGGTTAAGTGCATTTTTGGTCCCTGAAGTGTTGCGAAAGTGTTTCTTTGGTCCCTCGACTCTATTTTGGTCTAGACTCAATTCTCAAACATTTAATTAGTTCTAATTATCGTCCTTAATAGTAGTTCAATGAATTTCAAATGAACTGAGTGGCCGTCCAAGCTCATTTGATCTGATTCTTGTCCCTGCAGCGGGAATTTTAGAAAGAAAACATGATTTGTTTGGCTGCTGCTGTTAGTTGGTTCAAATAAAAATAAAAAAAATGATTGTCATCATTACAATCCTATATTTGCCATTGAGTCGTTCCTATAGATACCTCTGCTTATCCACGGCACAAGCTGCAAGCCCCTCAACTGCATCGATCACCTCCGCCGAGAGGAGGTGCTCGGGATGCTCAGCAGGCTTGAGTTATGCGGCGGCGTAGACCCTTCTCAGGCCAGCTGGTGCTCGCCGGCATGTGGCTTTGGAGGTCGAGTAGTTTAGGCGAGGGAGCGGCGCTCCACGAACGTCCAAGGAGGTCGTGTCGTGGATTAGCTCTATGACACCTCCATCTGTACATAGTGCCACCATTCTCTCGGAGCTACCGTTCGTAAGAGATCAAGAGAATAATGAGAATTTTTCTTTTTCTGCCAAATCAGTAACTCACGTGATATTGATCGAGGACAACTAATCCCCATATCAGATGAGGCTAGATGGATTGAAATGGCCAAATCTTATCCACCGTGGCGCAAAAAAAAAGTCGAAAATTGGTCAACCAACATTTAACCGCGACCAGGGTGATAATTAGACTTAATTAAGTGTTTTAGGACCGGGTTTAGACTAGGATAGAGTTGAGGGAACAAAATTGGACGTCTGCAACACTTAAGGGACCAAAATTGCAGTTAACTCTATATTTTGTATTACACACATTGTTGATGGTATACATATTATTCTAGGGCAATTGCTCAAGCACAAGGTACTATACACTTGTGCATCTCAACTAATGCTAAGCGTAAGAATTTATTTTGGTAAAAATGTGCCTCAGATTGATTCTTACGATATTATGGATCTATTTTTATAAAAAGAATCATATTATTTATTTTCAGCAAATCGATTATGTTGCTTACTTTCTTCACGAGCTTAACGATCTTGTAAAGCCAACTCAAGTTCTTAGTGAGTTGAGCCGAGTTGTTGTTGTCAGCTTATTAACTTACAAGTTGAGTCGAGTTGGCTCGTTAATTAACGAGTATTTACAAGTCAAGTCGAGCTAACTGGATATCACTCCTACTAGCGATATGGTGGTCTTGGAGTCCCTTTGTTGTGCTCACTGAATTTGTTAGACCACATGAGTGTTAGCTGTAATGTAGCACACCATTATTTATCCAGTTTCTTTTGAGGATGTGTATCAAATACGGGATGAGCTCAAAGGACTTCATGAATATAACCTTATTTAGTGGCAGTTTATAAACTACTCCCTCTGTTCCATAATGTAAGGCTTTACTGAATTTTAGTCTTTCAAATATCTCATTTTTAGCTATATGCCAGTCTTGTTGGTCAATTTGAATATCTAAGATCAGTATCTCAACTATCACTCTTTTGTAATTTTAATACGGGGGGATTATATATTATTTTTGCTACTATTGTCCCTCTAAACACTGTCACGTTGAAGTGTGCTTTATTTGCCTCTTCGCATGTGGATAACCTAAGTTTATGTCAACAAAACTAAAGTGAACTTTTCAATTAGTGCTATTGAAGCTTATCCTCATCATCTGGAAATAATGGCACCGGGTGCACTAAAAAAGAGACAACAAAAATTGCTTTCATTGAGAGTTGAACTCAAGACCTCCCGCTTACTAAACGGGTGCTCTAACCAACTGAGCTATGAAAGCAACTGTTGATTAAATTTTAATAAGCCTTCTAATAATAAACAACACGTTAGGCAAACGAGGGAAATTGACGACCCGTGGGTTAACACTCAACAGGGTAAAAATGGCCTAATCATCTACCGAACAGTCGTTACTCCATGCTAAAGATGTCGATCTAGGAACCTTTGTTCAAAAAAGATGTCTAGGAAATAATGAAACCATCTAGTACCGCGAGAGAAGTTGGCCCAGAGCCGCCAAAAAAAAAAGGCAAATCCCTGCATCGATCAAATGCTTCCATCATCCATGCAGTCACGAAACACAATAGGGGAGAGAAAAACTGAAACCATCCGAAGACAGAGAGAACGATAGACATGTAAACGTGGCTCCTCTAAGTTTTTCCTCTTTCCCAAGTTAACTTAAACAGTGGAGGGTAGCTGCAAGATGCCAAGATCCAGCCCCATAGATCCATGGAGAGAGTTGGACCCCTGGCCAACCAAACACTGTCAGAAACTGCAACCCCTAACCAAGGCACCAAGCACTGTCCAAGATCGACGATGAGTCAAAGACAAGGAGCACAGTGGGCGCCGAGAAGGAACAGTTTCATTCCCCCTTATAGCTAGGAACCTAAAATAACTATACATACGTCCAAACATTTGTTCTAGCTGCATATACTACATGCTTCCCTGAATATACGGGCGCTCCTGTTTCAGAGGCGGAGAGGCCCCCAACATTTTGACCATCACGGCCGGCCAGCATCACCACCCTATCCCTATTCCCTAGGCCGCGGCTAGCTCGTCTTCACCACCAGCACATCATTGTTTTTTCGGCGCTGCTATGCGTACGACAATACACGATCATCGCTAGTTTTTTTTTGACAATACACGATCATCGCTAGCCAGTACTAGATGGTATAGCGAACTTGACGGACGCCTGGCAACGAGCGGTATGGGGCTGGTACTTGGGATCGGACCGGCTCTTATGATGTTAGGCACCTCCTCTTAAATAACACATTTATCCTTTTCTTTTAATTTTTTTCTTATCCCTGATGCTAATGCTTGGAAATAATGTTCTAGCAGCCATTTTATTTTTTAATAATAGGCACCCAAAATATATATTCTACCATAAGGGATCCACATGTCTACATCTCTTACCACATCGCACACGATTTAGCGAAACTTCTCTGCGATACGAAAACGATCGCACACAATTTTTCCGACCGTCTGCGATCTTCGACGCCATCGCCCACCCATGGATAGCAATGGAGAGGTAAATCGTGTGCGATGGCTGATTTCGATCGGGTGGGATTGCCCGACCTGTACTAGTGCCAGTCTGCATCCACCATGCCTTGCCGGCTTCACGCGTAGCTGACCCAGAGCGCCGCGCGGAGCTGGAGGTGGAGATGCGTGCTCGGGTCGGGAGGATGAAGTCTCGAATGCGGCCGCGGACGTTGGTGTGGCCAGGCCCGATGACGTGGACGGCGACGACGAGGGCGAGAGTGTGGCGATGTGGCCAGCTGCGAAGGCGGCGGCGATGGCGAGGACGTGACGGAGGTGGAGAAAGTATCGTATAAAGATCGGACGTTAATCATCGTACGTGTAGCAATGCGACAGTTGGATGGTTAAAAAGTAAGCACTGTCGATGGAAACATTTCAAACTGTTAACCTCCGATCAAACATGTCCTATATATTTTGACGGTTTTCTGGGTTTTGGTTTGGCCATACTTGGCTGGGAAGAGAGTATTAATTAGCATAGGAGGTATCTTATAAAAAGAAAAAATAGCACACATCGGTAGCTACTAGCTTGCACACGGTGGAGAAAGTGTCGTACGGAGATCGTACGTGAATCGTCGGACGCGAAGCAGTTTTGTTTTTTTTCGTTCGGTGGAACTAACGTATCAGTGCGACTGTAACTTGTTAATCAGTGAGGGCCGATCGACATGCTTGCTTGCTTAAGTTGCTGCTTCGAAAAAGTTGGTGAAAGTTCGTGTAGCTAGCTAGACCAATATAGTTGGATCAGTTGGGTGCAGCACAATAATTCCTCCCAATCAAATGCGTTCTGGTCCAGCTCCACCGTTGCACACAAAGGTTGAAGGCGTGTGTTTGTCTGTCGGATAATAATTTGGGCGTGCCCACTGTCCAAAAGGAACACGGCCATTCGAGAATCGGGGGTGATTCATACACATATATGCATGGTCTGCAACGCAACTATGGTGGCTTGAGTACTTGACACTACCACAAAATTTCCCGTGAATTAATTCTACCCCGACGTAGACGGATGTTTCACCTATCTGG
>QRDG01000167.1:239488-333256 GCA_012064385.1 Puccinellia tenuiflora | reverse complement strand
TGGCTACATGGCCCCTGAGTATGCTTCGAAGGGCATCTTCTCTATTAAATCTGATGTCTTCAGTTTTGGGGTAATCATTTTGGAGATACTTAGCGGAAAACGGAATTCTGGTCAGCAACAATGTGGCGATTTCATCAATCTGCTTGGACATGTGAGCTTATACACGCGAACTTAAGTTTGTAAAATTGTACTTTTCATTTACTACAGAACCTAATTTGTGTAATGGAATTGTAAACAGGCATGGCAATTATGGGAAGATGGAAAGTGGTTTGATCTCGTTGATGCATCACTGGTTTCCCATAGTCACTCGGCAAAGATGACAAGGTGCATTAACATAGCATTGTTGTGTGTATAAGAGAATGCAGTCGACCGACCAACCATGGGAGATGTTGTTTCAATGTTAAGCAGTGAGACTATGATCTTGGATGAGCGTAAGCATCCACCGTATATCCATGTAAGAGTGGGAAATGAAGATGCGTACACTGCTCCCGAGTCAGACAGTATTAGTGATGTGGCCATATCTGTCTCAACTCCAAGATAGTTTTTCCCCCTCTTATTGTGTTTTTTATTGTCACGTTGTATTCATAAAAGTTGGATGTTGTATAATGCGTAGCCTTTGTTTCAAATGTGAGATTGTGTGCCCTAATGAGTATGAAGAAGGTTTCCAAACTAGTTGGACTACATAATTAGCTGTTTTTTCCCATACATTTGATTCTCCTTTCCTTTTAAATTTTGCCAAAAATTACCTAACGGTATATATGCATGTAGTATTTGACTAGATCATGCTATCATGTTAGTGCAGAGACCGGGTGTAATTCTCGTCACCTGGATAGCCATTGTGAAAACATAGCATGTTACTAGTCTAGCATTGAAAGGACGGAGTAATCAGACCACTTGTGCAGTAAACGACGATGTAAATAGTCCTCCTGTCTGTGTTCTTTACTAAAGCCTGATTGTGTGATACAACATTTTTCGTACAATTTCGATGAAGACGAAGGTGAATGAAACCTGTGCACGCACATATTTTCTTGGTCTCGTCGTCTCCCCTCTGCCCTTAGTGTGACCATCTAGCATGCTTGGCAAGAGCACTGTCTGGTGGCATAGCTTGTGTCTTATTTCTTCAGAAAGGTTTCAGTCTATATCCATTGTAGTTTATGCCTAATTGCCTGTCCAAGATGCTTGTGCGACATGAATCTCGTCTTCTTCTGCAAGGGGCCTTTGGCTGCTTGTGTAGAGTTGGGAAGCGAAATATTCTATCTATTGCTGCTAGCCGGGAACTGGTAGACCGAGATATTGTGGCACTGTTTCAAGTCAACAGGTTCCCTATTTTGAAAGCAACAGACTGGGCGGTCTCAGCTGCATCCACTTCATCTCTACGGCGACCTGAAAGCAACATTTCCACGGCCTTGCCAAACAAGGCTACTCTGTATTAGATTTTGACTCTCCGAGTTAGACCGGGAAACCGTTGGTATAGCTGTATAGGCCTTGGTGTTTGGTCCTCCCAGTCCCAGGCAGTGGCAGGCAGGCACACGTACGGCCGGGTAGCATGATGGTGGGCGTGCTGCTGCCGCTCCTGCTCCTCCTCATGCCGGCGTCGGCAACGGCAATCGGGATCGTCTGCGGTGGCAACCACACCGCCAACAGCACCTACGAGTCCAGACTCGCGGTGCTCGCCGCCACGCTCCCTGGCAACGCCTCCACCTCCCTGCAGCTCTTCGGCAACGCCACCTCCGGCGCGGTGCACGCGCTCGCGCTTTGCCGCCGCGACACCATCAACGCCACCGCGTGCAGGGACTGCGTCGCCTCCTCTTTCAAGTACGCGCAGAAGATGTGCCCGGGCGGCAAGACCGCCACCGTCTACTACGACTACGACGAGGTGAACGCCCTGCAGCCAGGGTGCATCCTCGGCTTCTCCGGTAATGGCAGCTACCTCAGCCTGGCCGCAAGCATCACCGGGAATGGCACCTTCTTCCAGTACTGGAACCCGGTGAGCCTCCCCGGCAACGCCCGCATCATCGCCGCTGCCGTCCACGAGCTCCTCAACGAGACGGCACGGGATGCGGCCGCCTCGGCGAGGGGGTTCACCATGGCATTCATGGAATCCATCGGCGGCGCCACCCCGGCGCTCTACTCCCTGGCGCAATACACGCCGGACCTCTCCAAAGGCGACTGCCTGGCGTGCCTCCGACGTCTCGTCGGCTCGGTCAACACCACCAACTCTGTGCGTATGGGAGGACGGATCTTCGTGCTCCGCTGCAACATCAGGTTCGAGGCCTTTTTGTTCTACGACGGCGACAAGAACATGCGCAGGATTCCATTTTCATCTCCGTCGTCCATGGCTTCGGCACCGATGCCGGCTCCGACAGGCAAGAGTATGTGCAAAACAATTCAAATAGTATGCCGATGATCCATAGGACTCTTGATTAATTAGTTGGCATCATTGCAGCCCATTTGGTGGGCGCTGTAGGCGGTGGGAGCGTCCCGCGCCGCCAGCGGGCGCGATATAGGAGGTCCCGGCAAGCGGCCGAGCGGCGGTAGTATAAGTGCGATGAGCGGTGGGCAAACCGGTGGCCAGAGCAGAGCGGGGGAGGGCTCGGGACATGGGCTCTTGGCCGGCCCGGAACCCGCGCCGTAGGCCACAGCACTGCAGTGGAAAACGGGCCAAAGGAGATGCGATCTTCTGGGCATCGTTACTCCTTAAAGCTTCTCCTTAATCAGTAAAAATGGCAAATGTTTTATTTTGTTTTAAAAACAAATCTGCCCCATCAGTTACATTTTGCTACATGAAAATCTCAAAAATCCATTCTCCGATCGGAGCTAATCTGCATTCATGAGATTGCAGGAATGAGGACAACTGCAGATAGCCTGATTGGCTAGCAAGATATATCAGGCTGGGATAGATTTACCAACAAGGTGCACTACCATGATGTAGTTGAGCAGCCGAGGACCTCTTGAAAGGTAGAGACCTTGTCAGAAACTGTATTTGGAGGTCGAGCTTCACGGAGGTTGGTATTTTAAGAACAAATCGAAATTTGTATTTGTTTTAAAAATTCAAAATAAAATTCTAGGAGTAGATAATGTTGGGATCTACCTGGTGTAAAATCTCAATATAAAATTCGTTTTATTTTAGACTACACAAAAATGACAAATTTTAAGTTTTTCAAAATGGGTAATGTTCACAGATCTAGATCTAGATCTAGATCCACCTATTTTTCATTTTTACCGGGCCAAAAATATAACGAATTTTGAATTGAATTTTTGTAAACTTGTGTTTTATATTAATATGTACATCTAGACTTTTTTTTCAGATTTTCTAAAAATTCAAAATACGTTTTTTTTACTTTTGAAATACCGAGCAAGCTCGGCCTTAGTATCACCGCACTCGAGATCTTGAGGTGTTTGTTGTGGAGAGGGAGTACCAAACATGTGGTTCTACCTAATGAACTTCCGAGGAAGGGGGGAAAGGAGATGTATAGGGCATCTCCTATCCTTATTTCTCAAAGAAGTCATAAGCTGGGTCCCACCTTATTTGCTATAACATATTAAATTTTCTACATTGTATAATACCCTCTATTGGGCTTAAGATGGGACCCATGTGTTTGCTTTTTCTCTCCTAGATTCAATCGTAACCACACAAATAATCAAACCATGAGAGAGATACAATTGTTTATCGTTGTCTCCTCATTCTTTCATAGAAAGCGAGACAGTAAGGCTTAGGTCAAATAGGAAATATAGGTAAGGTAAGGTATCCGATAGATAGTTATCTATCTTGATTTGATGGTCTATTTTTATGTCTTTTGCTTATGAAAGAAAGGTTATGGCCTGGTTTTAAGAAATTTTCTGACCCACTCTCACAGTGTATAAGAATGAGTCTTAGTGCTATGGTCTTTCCCTTAACACCCAGAATTTCACACATAGGAGATGCCCGGAGAAGGAGTGTTGGTGGGCCTGCAACCTGCGTAGCTGGTATGACAACATGTACATGGGAAAGCGTGACGTGATTTTAGAGAATGGGTGACGTGGCCTAAGGAGGAGGCATGAAAAATAGTTAGTGGGATGCATGAAAAATGGAGTAGTTAGTTAGTGGAAGGCAACTATTTAGGAAATACTGTAGAAGATTATTACATATATATATATATGCAAGTTTGCACGGCTAGTTGTAGTGTTAATTAACATTGTATGTAGGTCAACGGATGTGAGAACACTCTATATAAATGAAGTTAGAGCAAGTTTGATTCATAAGCTCGATCCGTTGCATCACCGAAATATCCGATGGCCATGAGTTCCACCCTTCTCGTATGTCCGATGGCCATGAGTTCCTCCTCGACGTTGGTTTCCCTCGTCCTCCTGCTGGCTAGCTCGTCGGCGTGGGGCATGGCGCACGCCCACGGTGGCAGGTTCACACACATCCACATGTACATGCAAGAGATCGCCACGGGCCCAAATGCCACAGCGTTTGCGGCGGTGCCGTCCCGGCTGGGCGGCGACACTACGTTCGGGATGGTCGAACTGCTCGACAACGAGCTACGCGACGGCCCGGACCCGAGCAACTCGTCGCTCCTAGGCCGGTATCAGGGCATCGGTGCTTATGCAGGGATCGTCAGCCCACCAGCCATGCAGTCGGTGATGAGCTTCGTGTTCACGTCTGGGAAGTACAACGGGAGCATGTTGTTTATGGTGGGCACCATCTTGAGCTTTGAAGGCGAATTCGAGCGTGCCGTGGTGGGCGGCACCGGCGCATTCAGGATGGCGCGTGGATACAGTGTTATAAAATATGTGTGGAACCCGACGCCGGTGTCCTACGTCTACGAGGTAAATCTGTTCGTGAAGATGGACTGAAAACTTGGCTCTCGCACGTGTATCTTGTGATGTATGCACTATTAATTGTGATTTCTTTTTAAGAACATATACATTGTCAAATGTTCAACTGTTATTGGAAATGAATAAAAATGGATGTCTTGTTTGTTTACTGGAATCTTGCCATTTATCTTGTGCTAAGACCATTATAGAGCTCTTTCTATCGGGCTCTCGAAAAAGGGTGATGTATCGTCGATCCATAGCACAGCTCGGCTGATCAGCTGCCGATCCACATTGTTAGAATGTAATTAGTCTTGTGTATGCAATAATTTGGTCGTTGCATATTACTCACGCATGTGTGCGTGCTAATTATATTGCATGCTATTTTCGAGACTCGTTAACAGGCACACGTCTTGGGGATAAATACATACTTGAGGAGCCTCACGGTTAGTACCATCTAGCTAGGTTCATGATCTATTTGTGAGTAGCACCATGAAAATGTAGAAGAACAGAAGATTAGTCCGTGTAGCCCACAATTTCTGTACTCACCATGTAACCTAACTAGTTGTTGGCTTGTTGCAATTACATATGGTCATATGGAGGTTTGCACAGCTGTACTGATCATGCAGTTATTATCACCCAACTAGTTGCACTTAGATATGCAGTTTTGTATCATAAAATTAATTAACATCGTCTCTAGCTAGGTCAACGGATGTAAAATCTCAATATAAAATGGAGATAGACCAAGTTTGATCCATAAGCTAGCTTGATCCATTTGCATCACCGAAATCTCCACAGCAACGAGCCCTGCGACACCTTGGTCTGATCGCGATGGCTTCCTCCCCGACGTTGCTTTCCCTCGTCCTCCTCGCTTGTCGGCCTATGACGCGCGCCCACGGCGGCGGACTTGAGCACATCCACATGTACATCGATCCATAGCACAGCTCGGCTGATCAGCTGCCGATCCACATTGTTAGATTGAAATTAGCCTCGCATATGCAATTTGGTCGTTGCATATTACTCACGCATCCCAAGACAAGAGGTTCTAGATGAATGTCTGCTTTTGGAATCCTAGGGGAGTTCAGGCTCCTGGTAGAAAGTATGCCATCTTAGACTTGTTCAGTAAGACTCATGCAAACATAGTTGGTTTCCAAGAAACTAAGAAAGAATCTTTTTCTGACAGTTACCTGAAATCCCTTGTTGGCAACAAATTTTTTGATTGGAAACACCTGTGTCGTGGTATTGTCGAATCTAGCTGTGGCAGGTGTGCCATCAAGCTAGGTAGAGAGAGGGGTTTGGGAGACGTGTGGTGTTCTGGCGACGGGGTGACAAAGGGTTTACCCAGATTCGGATCTCACGACGGTGGCGAGACCCTACGTGCTGCTATAATTCACTATAAGGCAATATCGCCGAGTTACAGTGGATCGAGATCGAGAGCGTGTCCTAAGGCGTCCCGTAGGCCGGCTTATAAAGGCGTCCGGACATAGGGCTTATAGGAGGAAACCTAACCGACTAAGTACAGAGTTCTACTCCAATCCGGCTTGGGCCCTGCCTTGTTGGCTAAGTCTTCCGCAATGCAGGCCGGCTTCTGGAACCTTCTCTTAGCCGGATGGGCCTCCTGCGCTTCATCATACTGGGCCACCCGGTTAAGACGGATTCGGCTTACCACCACTGTGGGCCACGCTGGTATGCTGGCTTTTAGTCTACTCTGCGAGGATACCTGTTCGGCATAACCCCAACAGTAGCCCCCGGAAAGCTTCAAGTACTTCAGCGGCTGGCTTCAATCTTCCGGCAATGTGTTGTCCGGGAAATTCATCATCCGTCTTTAGTCTTGGAGCATTCCTAGAAAACCTGCAATCATGTCGAACAGCTTTGTCGATTTCAATGTGCCGGCTTTGTACGCCGAAAGCACTTGGACGAGTAATGATACGCGTCCGCCGATTTGACGGCTATGTCAGACCCAGCAGTGCGAGTGGAGGAGCATCTTTTGAATGCAGAGGCTAGTTTCCGTTTTTCCCGCGCTGGAACCGAAGCGTCCGAGGGAAGGAAACGTCTCCAACGGCTCGATCCCTTGACACGTGGCGAGAAACTCGGCTCCAGACCGTTGCACACATCTCGGCGCTCCGCTATAAATGGTGATCGCCTCGTCTCCGTCGCGACCTCCAGGCCATTTGCAACCCTAGCACCGAACTCCTCCAGATCTCATCTCCTCCCGAGCTCCAACTCCTCCATCTCTCCCTCGAGCTCCATGGCATCGAGCGCCCCTAGCTCTCCAGCGATCGACGCAGCGTCGGCCGATCCGGCCCCGCCGATGGGGGGCTCCGCATCCACTGCCGCCGCCGTTTCCGAGCCCTCCGCCGCTGCTTCTGCGTCTCCTTCGACTCCGGCGAACACCTCCACCGCTTCGGGTCGCGACGAGGTGGCCCTGGCAAAAGCTGCAGCCGAAGCCGCTGCCACAGTGGCTTCTGCTTCTACGGCTGCTGATGCTGCCGCTGAAGACGTCAGTGTCGGCGAGGAGGAGGAGGAAGACGAAGCCGGCAACAATAAAGGTGCGGCCAACAACCCATCTCACAATTGGGTTTGCTCTGTGGTGGATGAGATCGAGCTGAAGGGGATGGAGGCCGATGGAGCCATTCTTCCATCCTCTGAGTCGATGCCGACTTGGCGATCCGCCTTAGGCGACCCTTGTCCAACTCCCATCAATGACGAACGGGTACTTCTCTCTTCCCATGTCATTCGGGGATTTTCCTTGCCACCTTCGGCTTTTCTGGTAGATCTCCTAGACCATTACGGCCTCCAGCTCCACAACATTACTCCAAATAGTTTGTTATACATCTCCGGCTTTGTAGCACTCTTCGAAGGCTATTTAGGCATAAAACCTAGGTTAGACTTCTTCGAACGATGCTTCTTAGTCAAGAGGCAAACCGTGAACAAGGAGCTGCTGATCGCCGACTCTATCAGTTTCAACTGCCGCCGGGATATCGATTGGTACCCTCAAGTGTCAATCGTTGATTCGGCAAAGGGATGGGCGTCCACCTTCTTCTACTGCAAGGACATGGCACCGCCAAACCGGTTGCAGGGGCTTTCTCCTTTCACAGATGAAGCCGGCACGCCCCTGCCCTCATGGAAAAGAAACCGTTAGGTGGAATGCCGGTGGAACATGCCGCCCTTCAAGCAAGGATTGCGCAGTTGACATCCGGCACTCCTCCCTTGACTGGGGAGGACACCATAATCTGCTGGATGAAGAGACGGATCCAGCCCCTCCAACATCGTGCTCGGCTTTTATGCGAGTACACGGGCGAATCTGATCCCATGCGGATCAACAAGAAAGACTTGGAGCAAGACCTCTTTGAGGCTCGCTTCAACAAGCTCATCAAAGCCCGGCCTGGAGAAGGCCGGCAATATGAAGAATCATTGCCAATGTATACGGCAACCAACCCTCCCCCAAAGGTACTTTGACTAACCAAAGCTCAATTCTTTGAGAGATTCGGGTTTGCTTTTGTCGGACTAACATGTAATATGTCAGATTCCTAGAATCTCTGACATCCGCCCTGCTGGCAAGCCTTCGTCCAGCAAGGCGCCCACACGGTCCATCTCCTTTTCATCGGCTACCGCAGAGAGCCGGAAGAGGAAGAGCCAGTCGACCATGATTGGCGCTAAGTCGTCTGAAGATGACGATGCTCTCGCTGGGCTCAACATCCCCAGCAAGAAGTAAGTCGACTGACAACATCTCCTCCTTCCCTTGCAGCAATGCCGGATTTGCTAAACTTCATCTTTTACCTTTGCAGGATTAAGAAGGGCGCTCCCTTGAAAATAAAGACGGTTGCCACAAGGAAGAAAGCCTCTCCTGCCATCCCTCCTCCAACTCCTCCAGTTCCAGAGCCGAACCCAATAGAGGAGAACACCCGCACCATGGTGACGGCTCCACCTGTTGGGAGAGCCGGGGTTATTCCTCCCCCACAGTGGACGGAGATGACGGGGAAAGTGACAGAAACCTCCTCACCAAGGGCTGAAGCTCCGGCTAATGATGCCCCAACCTTTCCCCCAATCAAAGCAGAAGCCTTCGACGAGGAGGGGCGCATCAAGCCGGAATTCATGAGCCGGTTCATGAAGGCACCTCGGCTTCCCCGGAAGAAGGGAACAACTGTCCGGGACGACGAGCCGGATCATACCAAGGCCTATGACACCTTTGATGTCATAGAGATCCTTGAAGATCAGCAGAATTACTTTGCTGATAGCTTTGAGGCCGGCATGACGCTTCTCCGCGAGCACTACCAGGTAAATATCTTACCCAGTAGCCCCCGAGCACTATGCCGGGTTAAGTTATTAGAACAAGCCGACATAGTGATCCGAGTTAATGCGCATGCATACACTTAGCCCCCTAGCCATGAAATGTCGTCATGTAGCCACCTTAACTTGTAAATATAGCTTTAGGCTTTTAGCCATTCCTTACGCAGATCCACCGAAAAATTGGCGCTGAAACCATCAATTGTTTGGGTGTGCGAAATCAGGAGATGCGCCGGCTAAAGACTAAGCTGGCGAACAAAGACGCCATCACCGAAGGGCTTGAGGCAGACCGGGTTCAATACCAAGGTAATAATGCCGAAACTTAACTTTCTATAATGGGTATTTTTATACTGCTGACATTTTGTCTTGCAGACGCCATTATAAAAGCCAAGGAGCTTGCTGAGAACGCCGGCATTGTCGACCGGCTCCGCAACGAAAACATTGAGCTTAATAAGCTTAACCAATCAATGGCGGCGGAGCTGGAGGTGGCCAAGAAAAACCTTGCCAAAGCCGAACAGATTCTGGAAACAGAGAGGCAGAGTCACAAGGATGCCCTTAATGAAGTCCAGGATCGGCTTGACAAGCACCTCGACGAATCGCTAGCTATCGACAGTCAGCTTCTGAATAATTTTTGAAAAAACTTAATATCATTGGTTTCTGTCTTAGCCAAATATAACTGAACTTCACCTTTTTTGCATCTCCGGCGGGTTATGGCCATGAGCTGATGGCGGAGAGCCGGCTTGACCGGATATTGGAAGTAGGGGAACTCATCCCGAAGATTCTTTCTTCGGGAAAAGAGCTTGCCAAGAAGTTCTTTCCCGGAAACCCCGAGTCCCCGACGAACCTTGCCAGCTTAGAGGCTGAACTGGCCGAAGCAGTTTCATTCTTCGATGAACGGCTTCGATCCAGCGCTCGCGGAGGTGCTAAGACGGCCTTGGGCTTGATGATGGCACATTACCCGGAGGCAGAAGCCTAGCGTGTCACATCCGGCTTCCCTCTTGAAAAGAAGGACGGCACGCCGCTGGATGACCAAGATCGCAAGAAGATCCTTCGCTCCGTCTCTGGTTACGCCAGCAAAATTGCCAACATGGTCTCCTTGACCACCATTTTTAAGGAAATGCCGTGCCCGCCAACCCCTGTCCAATCAGATGATGACAATGAAGAGGCAGAGAAATCATCATGAGCCGAATTTTCTCGCTGAGCCAGCCATCCCGAAAATGTAATAAGCAAGGTGTAAAGCCGCCCAAACAATGTATATGTCTAGAAACAACTAAGCCTTTTGCTGTATGTTAGTCAGCTTTTATATTTGCAAACTTGCAATTTTTATGCCTCAGTTTATTCTGGCCTTAACACCTTAGCCTTTAAGCGCCGGCAAACCTATTGCGAAGCTAACTTGCTGAGCAACAGGGTATGCAATGACCAATCTGTTTAGACTCCGAACAAGTGCCGCCTTTCGGTGCCGAAACGCTTTGAAGCAACCCGACGCAAAAAGCTAGCAGACAAACCTTAATTTGGCAAAACGTTGATTTTTCATCACCTTAAGGCAGATTTAACATGAAAGAGTTTACCAACGAGCAACACAGGCAATTTCGGGTAAACAAATAATAACAATAAGATCATAGGGAAATAAAGGATGGTACAGATTCTCGAATTTCACATGAGAGAAGCCAATTTTTATTTCATGATCAAATTGACATGGTTACAATAGAATTTGCTAAGTGTAAAAAGGACGTAGCTGAGCGATATTCCACGGACGTTTCATCTCATCTAAGTCGTCATCTACATGCCTTTTCCTCTTGAGACCTTTCTTCCTGGGATCTTTCTTTGAATCCCTTAAGTCGAGGAGATAATATGGCCCGTTTTTCAGAACTTTGCTGATAACGAAGGGTCCTTCCCATGGCGGGATAATTTGTGCTGCCGGCTTTGCACAAGCCGAAGCACTAAGTCACCTTCTCGAAAAGACCGATTCCGCACTCTACGGCTTTGATAGCGACGCAGATCTTGTTGATAGATGGCAGATCGTTGGAGAGCTAACTCTCTTTCTTCTTCGAGGATATCTAAGCCGTCTTGACGTGCTTCTTCTGCGTCCTCTTCGACGTAGGCTGCGACTCGAGGCGAATCGTGGATCATGTCGGATGGGAGCACCGCTTCTGCACCATAGACAAGGAAGAAAGGGGTGAAGCCAGTTGATCTGTTGGTGGTAGTACGAATACTCCATAAGACCGCCGGCAATTCATCGACCCAAGCATCGGCTGCTCGATGCAAAGGAGTTTCAAGCCTCGGCTTAATACCTTGCAGAATTAGTGCGCTCTACCTGTCCATTGGATTACGGGTGTGCCACCGATGCCACGTCGAGTCGGATCTTTGATCGGCTGCAAAACTTCGATAGCTCACCGACGGCAAAGTTTGTGCCATTGTCAGTGATAATGCTATGCGGTATGCCGAATCGAGTTGTAATCTCGATGATGAACTTTGTAGCTGTACCTCCGTCGAGTTTCTTGATGGGCTTTGCCTCCACCCACTTCGTGAATTTGTCGACTGCCACCAGCAGGTGAGTTAAGCCTCCTCCTTCCGTCCTGAAAGGTCCCACCATGTCGATCCCCCAGACCGCAAACGGCCAAGTAATAGGGATCGTTTGGAGCTCCTGAGCCGGCAAGTGAACCTGCTTTGCGTAGCGCTGACATCCTTCACAAGTCTTGACGATGTTGATAGCATCCTCCTTAGCCGTTAGCCAGAAGAATCCATGCCGAAACGCCTTGGCGACCAACGCCTTTGCCGCCACGTGATGCCCACACTCGTCGGAGTGGATTTCTTCCAGGATTTTCCGTCCTTCTTCTGGAGAGACGCATCTTTGGAAGATGCCGGATGTGCTCCGTTTGTAAAGCTGTCCGTCAATAATCGTGTATGCCTTTGCTCGGCGCTCAATTTGACGGCTCAACACCTCGTCGTCCTTGGGCAGTTTCTTATTAATCAGGAAATCAATGTAGGGCATGGTCCAATCTGGGGTTACCAAGCACACTTGAACTGATTCTGCCGACAAGGGGTAATCTTCGTCGCCACCTTTGATGGACGGCTTGTGTAGGTGATGGAGAAATACGTCTGGTGGCACTGCCTTTTTCCTGGAGCCTATTCTGGCCAAGGCATCAGCAGCTTCATTGTCATCTCGGGAGATATGTCGAACCTCTAAGCCGGCAAAACATCGGCCGAAATCATCGACTGTTCTCCTGTATTCCGCCACTGTGGGACTTTTTGTGTCCCAGCATCCATCAAGTTGCTGCCAACCAGATCCGAGTCGCCATAGCAGAGGATGCGCTTTACTCCCAACTCCTTAGCCATGTGAAGGCCGTGGAGGAGAGCCTCATACTCTGCTACATTGTTGGTGGCGTTGAAGTGGATTCGGAGGACGTAACTAAGCTTATCACTCTTAGGCGATTTTAGTACTACTCCAGCCCCCGAGCCTTCCTTCATCTTTGAGACATCGAAGTGCATTATCCAGTAGAGAATCCGACAAAGGTGTGCTTTCCATCGCCTCTGTCCAATCTGCAACAAAGTCGGCTAGAACCTGAGACTTGATGGCGGTCCTCGGCTTGTACTGGATGTCGAAAACTGCTAACTCGATGCCCCATTTGGCGACTCGACCCGTTGCGTCGGCATTATTGATGATTTCTCTTAGTGGAGCTTTGCTGACCACCGTGATTGTGTGGTCCTGGAAGTAATGTCGTAGTTTTCTGGCGGCAAAGAATACACCATAGGCTAACTTCTGGTAGTGAGGGTAGCGTTGTTTCGAATCTGAGAACACCTCGCTAATGAAATAGACGGGGCGCTGATCCGGCCATTGCTTCCCTTCCTCCAGGCGCTCCACTACAATGACGGCACTTATCACGAAATTCGTGGCCGACAAGTAGAGGAGAAGCGGCTCTTTTTCCCTTGGAGCTGCTAAGATTGGAGCATGTGTCAACGTATACTTCAGCTAAGCCAAAGTTGCCTATGCTTCCTCTGTCCAAACAAAATTGTCCGACTTTTTGAGGAGCTTGTATAATGGCAGTGCTTTGTCACCAAGCCGGCTAATGAATCGGCTTACAGCCGCGGCGGAACCTGTAAGCCGTTGTATGTCCTTTAGACAAGACGGCCTTTCGATGTTCTGAATCGCCTTTATCTTTTCCGGGTTAACTTCAATTCCTCTTTGGGAAACAATGAAGCCCAGAAGCTTGCCTGCGGGTACTCCGAAGACGCATTTTGCCGGATTAAGCTTCATCTGGTACTCCCTTAGATTTGCAAAGGTTTCCGACAGATCGGCGATAAGATCGCCACGCTTCTTCGACATGACCGCTATGTCGTCGACGTAGACATGAACATTGCGGCCAATCTGCTTGTCCAAACACCGCTGCATACACCTTTGGTAAGTAGCACCGGCGTTCTTTAAGCCGAAAAGGCATTGTGACATAGCAGTAATTGCCATATGGCGTGGTGAAGGACGTCTTAATTTGATCTGACTCTTTCATCTTGATCTGATGGTAACCCGAATAAGCGTCCAGAAAACATAGCATCTCTGAGCCGGCAGTTGAATCAATGACCTGATCGATACGCGGTAAGGTGAACGGATCTTTAGGACAGGCTTTGTTTAAGCCAGTGAAATCAATGCACATACGTAGCTCAGAGGTGTTTTTCTTTGGGACTAGTATGGGATTTGCCAACCAATCAGTGTGGACAACTTCACGAATGAATTTGGTGATGATGAGCCTTAGGATTTCCTTTCCAACCGCCTTACGCTTCTCAGTTCCGAGCCGGTGGAGGCCTTGCTTGACCGGCTTTGCGTCCTTGTTGAGTTTTAGGGAGTGCTCGGCAAGTTTCCTCGGGACACCTGGCATGTCGGATGGTGACCAGGCAAATATGTCCCGGTTCTCACAAAGAAACTTGACGAGCTCGCCTTCCTATTTGTTGTCGAGACCAGCACCGATGATGGCCTCCTTTGTCAGATCATCCTTTGAGAGCTTGATTTTCTTGGTGTCATCCTTTGGCTTGAAGCTTGAATCAACCTTAGAGGACGGCTTTTCAGTTGCCGGCATCTCATCGGGACCGATTGTCTTCTTGAGATCCTCCAATTCTTACTTGCAGATTTCTTGTTCAGCATGGACGGCATTAGAGGCCTCGCACTCCTTGGCTTTCTTGAAGTCTCCTTTGACTGTGATGATCCCATTGGGTCCTGGTATTTTCAGCTTGCTATAGATGTAGCAGGGCCGAGCCATAAACTTGGCGAAACCCGGACGTCCAAAGATTGCATGATATGCACTTTTAAAGGGCACCACCTCAAAAGAGACATCCTCAGTCCGAAAATTATCAGCTTCACCAAAGGTGACCTTCAGGGTGATTTGTCCCATCGAAGAGGCTTGTCGTCCCGGCACAATCCCATGAAACTTCACAGTACTGTGGGTGAGTTGTGACTCGGAGAGACGCATCCTCTTCAATGTTGCGGCATAGAGTATGTTGATACTGCTGCCGCCATCCATGAGCACCTTTGTCAACTTGTATTTGTCGACTATAGGGCTGACGACTAAAGCGTAGGTGCGCTTTGCAGGAACTCTGTCCGGATGATCGCTGCGATCCCATGTGATGGGTGTGTCGGACCAATCCAGATATTGAGGAACTGTAGGCACCGTAGCATTAAGTTCTCACCAAGCCGCCTTTTCTTTACGAGAGCAGGAGTCTGTTGCCAAGTTGACGATGAGACTTTCGGCATGCTTAGGGAATTTGCTGTCTTTTTCTTTGGAGGCCGCATCATCCGACTCTGAAGCAGCTTCCTCCTTCTCTTTGTCGTCTTTCCTGGACTTGCGCTTGTTCCTTGACTTGCCGGCTTTGGGGTCCTTGGCGATGTCCCGATTGATGTGACATTGCTGGATTGTGTGGGAACTCGTCCCATCAGGTCTGAGATGATGAACACAGGGGTTATGCTTAATGTCGTCATACTTCACCGTTGGAGGCCGGGATGATTGGTTGTTTGCCGGCTTCTTGCCCTGCCACTTGCCATTGCTCGAACCACCCTTTCCAAAGTCGGCAGCGACTTCATGAGAAGGGCCGGCTTGGTCTTCAATCTTCTTTTTCCCGGACTCGCGTCGGCGGTTTTCGGCATCCTCCCTGTTGTCATCATCAATAGCGGCATACTTGTTTGCACAAGCGAGTAAGCCCCCCAAAGTTTCCAATTCGTCGCTGTAGTTCATGAAGCGGAAAGTCGTCCCCTTCCTCAGAGATTGCTTGAAGGCATGGATTGCCTGAGTTTCTGAAACGGCTTCGCAAGCGTTCTTGATTTCACTCCATCGTGAGACGAACTCATGGCTAGACTCGTTATTTTGCTGCACGCACCGCTGTAAGTCGAAAATCGACTTTGGGCGCTTATATGTGCCCTGGAAGTGCTGAATAAAGACACGCTTCATGTCACTCCAGGTGTGAACTGTCCTTTCCGGCAAACCTTCAATCCACATGCGTGCCGTCCCGGTTAACATCAGGGGCAAAAATCGCACTGCGGAGTCGGTGCTGCCTTGATATATGTCACAGGCACTGACATAATCTGAGAGCCAGGTCTCAGGATTAGCCGTACCACTATACTTCTCAACCATCTTTGTTACGTTCGACAAAGTGGGAGGTAGAATTTGCTCTCTGATTGTTCTGCCAAAGCACTTGGGGCCGAGGTATTGGGCGTCTCTGGCCGACTTCCTCTCCTTGATTAGGCTTCGAACATCATTGGCTGATGGCGGTTTTCCAACCGACTTTTCTTGCCTTGGTTCTTCCCTGTGATGGCTTTGGCTCGCCCGACTTGCGTTACGCGGAGGGCTTGGAGTCCTTTTGCCGTCGTGAAGGGGGTATATATTTAGAAGGGTTATCTCCCTCTTTGCGCGGTGGAGGCGGCGGTGGAGGTGGCATATGATCTCTGTTATTCTCCCTTCGGGGTTGGTTTTCCCCCTCACGTCGTCGCTCCTGACGGGGTGGCGCTGCCTTTTCCTTGCGAGGTTCCTCCTTTTGTTCCCGGCTCCGATGTTTTTCCCGGCCAGCCTCTCGATTGCGTGACGAACCAGTCCGGGATTCCGCACCCCTAGGTTGCTTGTCCTTTGGGTCTTTGTCGCCGCCTTTGTTGTGGCTACTTGAGCCGGCCGGGTCATCGTCTGGGTCTACAGGGGCAGTAGCCATTGGCTTGTTGGCTGTCGATGTGCAAAGATGAGAATCATCAACAAGCCGTCCCGTCCTGACTTGCGAGTCGTTTTGCTGCTGTTGTGCAACCTCCAGAAGATAAGCCGAATACTTAAGCCGAGCGTCACGATCCAACGATTTGTCGAACATGACCTCCTGGGCAGCCTCCATGTTTTTGGCTGGGGTATTGAAGTAACACAGGTTTGTCACCGGGTCACGTCGGTGGTGGTACTTCCTCCAGACTGAATCAACATGATCGGCTTCCCACTTGCTGCGGAAATCCAACCTCTTGTGCAGATTCTTGTCACGAGCCGGACGGAAAACATCGTCAGCCCCCTTTTCTCTCTGCTTTCGGATGAACTCCGTTTCCTTGTTTGTAAGCTCAACCTCACGCTCTACTATCTGGGCTGCTTGCTCCTCTAGCAGGGCGCGGTGCTTCTCAATGTCGTCCAGCGATGCGTTAGGAGGGAGTGGCGTTAGCAGCTGCTTGTACCTCGCCATCCTTTCTTCGTGCTCCTTCTCTGCTGCCTCGCCGGCCGTAGCGTCAATGTCATCTCCTTTAGCCGGCACTCTACCTGTCCCCTTCAATGGAGCCAGTGGTGGCACGAAATCCACCTTGAGATTTCCGGCTTGTGGAGTTTTTTCTTCGCCATTGGCGGCTTTCGAGGTGTTGGGGTCGTCTTTAGGATCAGAGACGTCGCCCATCAAAACCTCGGCAGGGCGTCCTAAACAGGATGCAACTTTCCGACTAAAATCGTCAGATTCTCGTTCAGATTTGAGGTCCTGCTCCATATGGGCGGTGTCCCCTGATCCGGCTTCTGAATCAACCCCGGCCTGCAGAGCAGGGAGGATAGACTCAGGCTCTGTCATCGACTCGTGAGAGCCGGATTCTCCTAAGACGCCGACGGAGTGGAAGTCCGGCGCCGCCATGTTGGAACTTGCGCCGTCTTCAGAATCTTCGTCGTCAGCGTCGAAAGCCAGATCCAGATCGGCGATCTCGTCAGAGTCCAGATCCGACTCCTCGTCGAGGTTGCTTGGGAGGGTGGTGGGCAAGCTCGAGGTGAAGCCGAGATCGTCCAAGGCCTGGGCGGTGAAGCCGACGAAGATGTCGAAACCGCTGATGGAGACCGTGGACCAGCCGGCAGGATCCTCCTTTGCCGGCGTCCAGAAGCCGTCGTTGAAAACGTGGCCAGCTCCTGTCTCGTCGAAGTAGCTCACCAAGCCGACGGCGATGGTGTCGCCGACTCCGCCTGTGGCTCCTGGACGGATCGAAACCCCGGACATCTCCTGCCCCACGGTGGGCGCCAACTGTCGTGGTAATGTCAAATCTAGCCGCGGTAGGGGTGCCATCGAGCTAGGTAGAGAGAGGGGTTTTGGAGACGTGGGGCGTTCCGGCGACGAGGTGACAAAGGGTTTACCCAGCTTCGGATCTCATGACGGTGGCGAGACCCTACGTGCTGCTATAATTCACTATAAGGCAATATCGCCGAGTTACAGTGGATCGAGATCGAGAGCGTGCCCTAAGGCGTCCCGTAGGCCGGCTTATAAAGGCGTCCGGACCTAGGGTTTACAGGAGGAAACCTAACCGACTAAGTACAGAGTTCTACTCCAATCCAGCTTGGGCCCTGCCTTGTGGGCTAAGTCTTCCGCAATGCAGGCCGGCTTCTGGAACCTTCTCTTAGCCGGATGGGCCTCCTGCGCTTCATCATACTGGGCCGCCCTGTTAAGCCGGATTCGGCTTACCACCACTGTGGGCCACCCTGGTATATTGGCTTTTAGTCTCCTTTGCGAGGATATCTGTTCGGCATAACCCCAACAACCTCCCCTCCCAAGGGTCTGCTGGTGGCATCCTCATGGGAGTGGATACTGACATTTTTGAGATTATTAGCTGGGAGGTGAAGACGTTTTCTGTTTCTGTTATTGTCAAGCTGAAGGCTAATGACACTGTAGTTAGGGTTATTACAGTTTACGGTTCCTCTTATGAAGAGAAGAAAGATCTTTTTATCTCTGAATTACACGAGCTTTTCATTGATTATGAGGGGCACACCATCATTGGTGGAGACCTTAATTTAGTTAGGTTCCAGAGTGATAAAAGTAATGGGATCATAAACCATAGATGGAGCGACAAATTTAATGCTTGGATAGAAATTTGGAGCTTACTAGAAATTAGAATGAGCAACAGGAGATTTACCTGGGGCAATAACCAGGAAAACCTCATTATGTCCAACATTGATAGAGTTTTTTGTAATGTAGAATTAGACCAGATTTTCCCTCTAGCCACTGTCAGAGCCTTTCCTAGACTAGGTAGTGACCACACACCAATTCTGTGGGAATCGGGCTGTGTGGTCCCACCAAAGCCAGCAGTTTACAGGTTTGAAAAATGGTGGCTAATGAGGTCAGATTTTAAGGATCTTGTGGTAAAAAACTGGTGCTTGCCTACCCAGGGAGGATCAGCTATTGACATCTGGCAACAGAAAGTTAGGAGGTTCAGGAAAAACTCTAAGGGTTGGAGTAGAAACATTGAGGCTGAACTTAGAAATTTAAAAAAAGAGCTCATGGATGAATATGACTCTTTAGATATCAAAGCAGAAACTCAAAAGTATTTACATGGAGATGAATAATATTTGGCTAAAAGAGGAGGTAAAGGCGAAACAGAGATCTAGGGATAGAGATATTAGAGAAGGAGATAGAAAGATTGCTTACTTCCACGCAGTGGCGAACCAAAGAAGAAGGAAAACGATTGTCCACTCACTGGATGGGCCTGAAGGGCCCATCACAGAGGAGAAAGACATGCTAGAGTTTGCCACAAACTTTTATAAAAACCTCTTCAAAAAAGAGGAGGAGTCTGAAGTGACTCTGCAGGATGATTTCTTCTCCGCTAATGAGAAAGTCACACCTGAACAAAACCAGCTTCTAGATGGGCCTTTTACTGAGGAAGAAGTTAAGAATGCTGTTTTTGGGTCCTATGCTGATGGAGCCCCCGGGCCCGATGGGCTCCCTTTCCTTTTTTACCAGAAATTTTGGGATATCATTAAATATGATCTCATGGCTATGTTTCAAGATTTTTATATTGGCAAATTGGATATCTTTAGATTAAATTTTGCGATCCTCACCCTAGTTCCGAAAGAAACAGGGGCTAGCAATATGAAGAAGTTTAGACCCATTAGTCTACTTAACTGCTCTTTCAAGATTTTTACAAAGGTCCTCACTAATAGACTAGGCATGATAATGGGTCAACTGACCTCTATCAATCAAACGGCTTTTATCAAAGGTAAATATATACTAGAGAGTGTAGTCGCTGCATATGAGGTCATTCACTCTATGGTGCAGAGTAAGAGTCAGGGGTTAATTTTAAAACTAGACAATGAAAAAGCCTTTGATAAGGTAAGCCTGGATTTCCTTCTTGACCTCTTAAAGAAAAGAGGTTTTAGTGATAAAACCATTGCCTGGATTAAATCAATCACTCACAATGGCTCTGTGGGGGTCAAGCTGAATAATGTGATTGGGCACTATTTTGAATAATGATCCTCCTCCTGGCTAGCTAGCTTGTTGTCCTATGGCGCGCGCCCACGGCGGCGGACTCGAGCACATCCTGTAAAACGAGAGAGATTGGCGTAATATGTTGGGTATATTATTGAGCCTTATGAGCGAGTATATATAGGCGTACAGGGGGGTCAACTTGGAGTACAAGACAAGACATGAATCCTATCACTGGCGAACCTATTTTGGCTATCGCTGGCGAATATGCGGTTCGCCAGCGCTACTATCGCCAGTGGTAACAGCTTACCCCTGTCGAACATCATGTTCGCCAGCGAGGTTCACTTACATATATATTGACAGAAACAGTATAATTGACAGAATTTAAATAGATACAAATAGACAAGTGACTAAATTAAATAGATATATGCATACATATGCATATGCATGAATACACACAAATCTTCAGAAGTCGATAGTTTAGGTCGCAAGTTTTCAAAAGCAAGTACTAATCTAAACTACAATCACAGACAAGAGAATTGCAATGGCGATGAAAAACAAGAGTATATATGCATGTTCTTCCTCTCTTCCGCTCCGCCTCTGCTTTACTCTTGTAGCTATTGTAGTTGTAGCCCTCTCATCCCGCTTGCTTCGGACATCTTCATCTCTCTGTACACGAGGCAAAGATAAAAGTGTTAGGCAAAGAAAAGAAGAGCAACATTTTGCATACATATGCATGAATACACACAAATCTTCAGAAGTCGATAGTTTAGGTCGCAAGTTTTCAAAAGCAAGTACTTATCTAAACTACAATCACAGACAAGAGAATTGCAATGGCGATGAAAAAGAAGAGTATATATGCATGTTCTTCCTCTCTTCCTCTCCGCCTCTGCTTTACTCTTGTAGCTATTGTAGTTGTAGCCCTCTCATCCCGCTTGCTTCGGACATCTTCATCTCTCTGTACACGAGGCAAAGATAAAAGTGTTGGGAAAAGAAAAGAAGAGCAAGAGTTTATACACAAATCAAATAATAGTTAAATGACTGCACCAAATTGAAAACATGCCTCATATATAGGTTGGACACACAAATTACAGAGATGGTGCTAGTGAGCCAAGTAGGATGCACAAGATGTGTGTACTCGTGCATATCACAAGGCTCGCTAGGCCATCCCTGTATCACACGGTGTCACGACATTTTAATTATCGGCATTCTAGAAAAAAGTACAAAACTAAGCATAGCATTCTTGGAGAAAGATGAAACAAAAACAAACATAATTTGGATTTGTGCCTCATACTTAATTATATTGGACACACAGAAGTTCCAGGGATGGTGCGAGTGAGCCAAGTAGGATGCACAAGATGTGTATTCGTGCATATCACAAGGCTCACTAGCGCCATCTCCGGGATCACACGATGTCACTTCATTTTAATCATCGGCATTCAGAGAGAAAGACGAAACAAAACAAAACAACTCTAGTTAAATAGCATCGATCACACATGGAAGTTCAACGACTTTTTTTTAAAGGAAAGCGGTAGGAGAGGCTCCCACAGCGAGTTTTTTTTTAAATAATGAGAACCCAAATTCACGTCCGTGAGGACTTGAACCTGGGTGGCCGGGTTGTACATCCACTCCACTAGCCAAGTGAGCTAGGCTCACTTCTCTAAGTTCAACGACTTTAGAAACACAAGTTAGTTTACGGATATAATTTACGAACACAAATTCATCTATCATACTAAGTAGACAACACATACCATCGATCACTTCTTCTTCTTGCGCGGCTTCGGTGGGAACGGGAGAACACCATCTATAGTGAATGGCCGGTGATCACCCTGCGCTATTGAGCGATGTTTGGCCTCGTCATTTGGTGGTACTACAAAGTCGTTTAAGTACACCCCGGAGCGAGGCAAGACATTGTTGCAGATGATTCCCGCGATCACCTGCTGGATGCGACCGAACTATTGTCTGATACAAGCATCACTGGCATCTGCCAAGCCATTGCACCATCTGTCGATAGCAGAAGGAAATTGCAGTTGTTGTTGATCCTTTACAAACTCCTGCATGTGATTGATGAGGTACCATGACTCCATGTTACTGCCTGGCGACTGCTTGATGCAGGGGAACATAACTCTCTGGTTGAATAGAAACTTGTCTCGCACTCTTTTTTCTCTTTTCATGACGCCTTCGTTTCGGGCGTAGCCATTAAGAGCTTTATTCAGAACAGCCTTGATTTGGGTGTAGTCTTTATCCCTATTCACATCACTCCCGGAGTCGAGATAGATGGCATACGAGTCTTTCGGGTGACGATGAGGGTGTCGTATTGGTTATTGCGCAAAACAGTTCAAAAGAGACCATCATCCTCAAAATTGCAAAATAGCTTAACAATGGAAATCTATGAAAGCATGTTATGACGGTTAGCGAATGACTTACTCGGAAAAGTAAGGCACGAGAAAGATGTTCTTCTCATGAGGCGCACTGAAGAAGTCTCCGATGTACCGCGACACCTTTGCCCTACCCTTAGGGGTGCTCAGGAACATTTCTTTCATGTAGTAGGGGTCAAGTATCGCGATGCCCTCGGTATTCTCCTTTAAGATCTGGTACGCCATACTAAGGGCAACCAGGCGGACGATCGATGGGTGGAGCGCGTACATGTGATACATGTTGAAGATGTCATTAAATCTCAGGAGGATCACGTCCCCGGAGTCTTTAGTGACAAAGCCCAAGCTAATAATGTTACACAAGCATCAAGATATGCTAATAATGTTACACAAGGATCAAGATATGCTAAGAATTTGGCAAGGAGGAAAAACTCGGAGTTCTCTTTATTTGACTTTGAAGAGCTGTTGGAGGCTACGAGTCACTTCTCAGAGGAAAACAAACTTGGAGAAGGTGGCTTTGGCACTGTCTACAAGGTAAATTAGTAGGATTTTCAACTTTTGTTGTGGCCTACTCTGAAAGGAGTGAGTATTTAGGAGCGTAATATACGATCTCTTGTATGATAACAAGCCTATCTACATTGAGCCTATATCTGATAACTTATAAATGGGAGAGGAGGATTAATTACCGCGTAGACCGGGAAGAGCCTAATTTTGAATAGACAATTTTTCCCAGGGCCAGCTTCCAGAAGGGTCGCCGATAGCGGTTAAGAGACTTGCTTCAAATTCAGGACAGGGTTTCATAGAGTTCCAAAATGAGCTCCAGCTCATAGCCAAACTCCAGCACATGAATTTGGTTAGGCTCTTGGGATGTTGCTCTCAAAAGGAGGAGAAAATATTGGTCTATGAATACTTGCCGAACAAAAGCCTGGATTACTTCATCTTTGGTATGCATTTGCATTTCTTAATTTACTTAAATTATCTTTTGTCGGTGCATTGTAATGACTGAATATTACCAAATACTTTTGTTTCTATCAGCCCCATGGGCATTCCCTTGTTATTAAAATCTACAATTTATTTTCACTTGTCTAGGTGTTTTTATCCTGATATTATAATATCTAATTGTTGTGTAGATGAGAATAAAAGAGCTTTATTGGATTGGTCAAAACTTGTAGCAATAATTGAGGGAATAGCACATGGACTTCTGTACCTGCATAAGCACTCCAGGTTGCTTGTTATACATCGAGATCTTAAACCGAGCAATATTCTCCTGGACAGTGAAATGAATCCAAAAATTTCAGATTTCGGGCTAGCGAAAATATTCAGCTCAAATGACACCGAAGGAGACACTACAAGAAGAGTGGTTGGAACATAGTAAGTTTCACATAAAAAATCCAGTTGCAATTATACATATTACAAGGTAGTATTGACATGTATCATATACCATTGTAGTGGCTACATGGCCCCTGAGTATGCTTCGAAGGGCATCTTCTCTATTAAATCCGATGTCTTCAGTTTTGGGGTAATCATTTTGGAGATACTTAGCGGAAAACAGAATTCTGGTCAGCAACAATGTGGCGATTTCATCAATCTGCTTGGACATGTGAGCTTATACACGCGAACTTAAGTTTGTAAAATTGTACTTTTCATTTACTACGGAACCTAATTTGTGTAATGGAATTGTAAACAGGCATGGCAATTATGGGAAGATGGAAAGTGTTTTGATCTCGTTGATGCATCACTGGTTTCCCATAGTCACTCGGCAAAGATGACAAGGTGCATTAACATAGCATTGTTGTGTGTATAAGAGAATGCAGTCGACTGACCAACCATGGGAGATGTTGTTTCAATGTTAAGCAGTGAGACTATGATCTTGGATGAGCGTAAGCATCCAGCGTATATCCATGTAAGAGTGGGAAATGAAGATGCGTACACTGCTCCCGAGTCAGACAGTATTAGTGATGTGGCCATATCTGTCTCAACTCCAAGATAGTTTTTCCCCCTCTTATTGTGTTTTTTATTGTCACGTTGTATTCATAAAAGTTGGATGTTGTATAATGCGTAGCCTTTGTTTCAAATGTGAGATTGTGTGCCCTAATGAGTATGAAGAAGGTTTCCAAACTAGTTGGACTACATAATTAGCTATTTTTTCCCATACATTTGATTCTCCTTTCCTTTTAAATTTTGCCAAAAATTACCTAACGGTATATATGCATGTAGTATTTGACTAGATCATGCTATCATGTTAGTGCAGAGACCGGGTGTAATTCTCGTCACCTGGATAGCCATTGTGAAAACATAGCATGTTACTAGTCTAGCATTGAAAGGACGGAGTAATCAGACCACTTGTGCAGTAAACGACGATGTAAATAGTCCTCCTGTCTGTGTTCTTTACTAAAGCCTGATTGTGTGATACAACATTTTTCGTACAATTTCGATGAAGACGAAGGTGAATGAAACCTGTGCACGCACATATTTTCTTGGTCTCGTCGTCTCCCCTCTGCCCTTAGTGTGACCATCTAGCATGCTTGGCAAGAGCACTGTCTGGTGGCATAGCTTGTGTCTTATTTCTTCAGAAAGGTTTCAGTCTATATCCATTGTAGTTTATGCCTAATTGCCTGTCCAAGATGCTTGTGCGACATGAATCTCGTCTTCTTCTGCAAGGGGCCTTTGGCTGCTTGTGTAGAGTTGGGAAGCGAAATATTCTATCTATTGCTGCTAGCCGGGAACTGGTAGACCGAGGTATTGTGGCACTGTTTCAAGTCAACAGGTTCCCTATTTTGAAAGCAACAGACTGGGCGGTCTCAGCTGCATCCACTTCATCTCCACGGCGACCTGAAAGCAACATTTCCACGGCCTTGCCAAACAAGGCTACTCCGTATTAGATTTTGACTCTCCGAGTTAGACTGGGAAACCGTTGGTATAGCCGTATAGGCCTTGGTGTTTGGTCCTCCCAGTCCCAGGCAGTGGCAGGCAGGCACACGTACGGCCGGGTAGCATGATGGTGGGCGTGCTGCTGCCCCTCCTGCTCCTCCTCATGCCGGCGTCGGCAACGGCAATCGGGATCGTCTGCGGCGGCAACCACACCGCCAACAGCACCTACGAGTCCAGACTCACGGTGCTCGCCGCCACGCTCCCTGGCAACGCCTCCACCTCCCCGCAGCTCTTCGCCAACGCCACCTCCGGCGCGGTGCACGCGCTCGCGCTTTGCCGCCGCGACACCGTCAACGCCACCGCGTGCAGGGACTGCGTCGCCTCCTCTTTCAAGTACGCGCAGAAGATGTGCCCGGGCGGCAAGACCGCCACCGTCTACTACGACTACGACGAGGTGAACGCCCTGCAGCCAGGGTGCATCCTCGGCTTCTCCGGTAATGGCAGCTACCTCAGCCTGGCCGCAAGCATCACCGGGAACGGCACCTTCTTCCAGTACTGGAACCCGGTGAGCCTCCCCGGCAACGCCCGCATCATCGCCGCTGCCGTCCAGGAGCTCCTCAACGAGACGGCACGGGACGCGGCCGCCTCGGTGAGGGGGTTCGCCATGGCGTTCATGGACTCCATCGGCGGCGCCGCCCCGACGCTCTACTCCCTGGCGCAATGCACGCCGGACCTCTCCAAAGGCGACTGCCTGGCGTGCCTCCGACGTCTCGTCGGCTCGGTCAACACCACCAACTCTGTGCGTATGGGAGGACGGATCTTCGTGCTCCGCTGCAACATCAGGTTCGAGGCCTTTTTGTTCTACGACGGCGACAAGAACATGCGCAGGATTCCATTTTCATCTCCGTCGTCCATGGCTCCGGCACCGATGCCGGCTCCGACAGGCAAGAGTATGTGCAAAACAATTCAAATAGTATGCCGATGATCCATAGGACTCTTGATTAATTAGTTGGCATATGCTAATTCGTGCATGGATGTTTAATTATGAAGGACATGGAATCAGACCTTGGGTAATAGCCTTATTGGTAGCTGCTTGCGTAGCACTGGTTGCTTTCTCCTGCATCGTCTGCTGTTGTCGGCTTAGAACAAGGCACACAAAAGGTGGGTAAATTAGTTACTAAGATGCTCAACACAAATATAACGAGTCATAATTACAGAGATCGATATTGATAACGCCAGTTCATAATTTTCAGGTAAAGTGACCTTACAGGAAAAGAGTACTCACCAGTTTCAAGCAGATGAACTAGTTTGGGAAATGGAAGCAGAGTTGTCTGAATTTTCAGTATATGAGTTTCATCAGATATTAGAGGCAACAAATAACTTCTCCGAGGAAAACAAACTTGGCGAAGGTGGATTTGGCCCTGTTTATAAGGTAACTATATAATACCATTATGTACTCCACGTTTTCCAGGCAGTACAAAATGCACACCAATACAAAATGGTTAACAGGAAGAATATTGATCCAAGGTGGCGTAAATGTGCTTTTACTCGGCACTAGGGAACTCTGAATTAATGTGTGCATCATAAAGAAACCCGATTGTTGCATATTAATAATAATGATTTATTTTAATTTTCCCAGGGCCACTTTCCTGATGGAATAGAGATAGCAGTTAAGAGACTTGATTCAGATTCAGATCAAGGTTTCATAGAGTTCAAAAATGAAGTTGAGCTCATAGCCAAACTTCAACACAGAAATTTGGTTAGGCTCATGGGATGTTGCTCTCAAGGAGAAGAGAAAGTACTGGTCTACGAATACTTGCCAAATAAAAGTTTGGACTTCTTCATCTTTGGTACATATTTGAATTTTTAGACTCACATGCTAGATATTGTCTTTCATAATGGTACACTAAAATTTTACTCAAATGATGCCTTAGATGTTTTTTCCTCTGCTATACTAACATTTATTTCACATGCAGATGAAGAAAGAAAAGTTCTACTAGATTCAGACAAACGTCTTGCAATAATTGTAGGAATAGCAGAAGGACTTCTTTACCTACATAAGCACTCTAGGTTGCGTGTTATACACCGGGATCTTAAACCAAGCAACATTCTATTGGATAGCACAATGAATGCTAAAATTTCAGATTTTGGACTAGCAAAAATATTTAGCTCAAACAATAACGAAGGAAATAAAACGAGAAAGGTGGTTGGTACATAGTAAGTTCCCTCTGAATTACTCCACACATGAATAGTTTTATTATGGATCAACAATATAGTAATTGGACATACATTGTTATTTTATTTTAGTGGCTACATGGCACCCGAGTATGCTTCCCATGGCCTATTCTCTGTCAAATCGGATGTGTTCAGCTTTGGTGTTTTAGTTCTTGAGATCCTTAGCGGGAAAAAGAATTCCCATGAATGCGGAGCTTTCATCAACCTCCTTGGATATGTGAGTGCATATTTACACACCCATATAACAAGAAAATATGATTTCATTATTATGTGCCCTATCTAATTATTTGATGGAATGTCAAATAGGCTTGGCAATTATTTGAAGAGGGAAGATGGATGGAACTCATTGATGCGGCATTGCTTCCCAAGGGCCATTCCTCAGATATGATGAGGTCCATTAACATTGCTCTGTTGTGTGTACAAGAAGATGCAACCGATCGACCGACCATGTTGGATGTTGTTGCAATGCTAAGCAGCAAGACCATGATCTTAGACAAGCCTAAACACCCAGCATATTTCAGTTTAAGTGGAAGCAACAAAGAAGCATCCAATGCTACTCAGTCTCGTAGTTTTAATGATGTGACTATATCTACGATAACTCCTAGATAGTTTATCTTCACATTAATGTTGTCTTCACTTTGATGCCGTATAGTGCATGAGTTTTATGCATCATATGTAGTGCAGAATCTATTATATATATGCATAATAATTGTAATGTATTTTGGTGGCTATGGATGTCTTAGTCAAAACCATGTTTATTCTACCGTTTCTGAAACGACAGTATGTACACGATTTCGTAGCAATGGATGTTTTAGTAGTTTTTATTCTTTCAAAACAATTTGTCTAATGGATCCATGGAGGCAGGATATTAAGAAATTATCCAAACAATGTCTCTGTTCGTCCTCTCCGTATCCTTAATCTCACTGTCTGTCAATCACTCAGTCGAAAGACACAAGGATGGTGAAGTCTCGTGGATGCGGCGTTGTGATAACAGGAGCATTGCCAAGCTTTATTGGAGAGAATAAGCAAAGCAAAATAGAAACAGGAGGTTCAGCATATTTGTACCAGCAGCTCGATTGATCTCCAGGTCAGAGACGGAGGACTTATTCTTAGAGCATCTCCAGCAGCCGCGCCATCGCGCCGCGCGCGATATCGCGTATGGAGCGTGGTTTGGAGCGCATGAATTTTTTCGCGCGGGCGCGTGCGTCCGCAGCTATTCCAGATGCTCCATCCAAGCGCTCGAAACTGCGCCCGCGCAGCTCCGGCGCAATTGCAGACGCTGCATAGTCGCGCACGCCCGCAAATGAGTTTCCCCCGCGGCGCGCGCTAAAGTGTCCGGGCGGTTGGAGCTGTCGCGCGCGAGCTCCGTCGTCGTGCGCGCGGGAGGAGATGCCCAAAAGAAAGCGCGCGCGGTCGAGCTGTTCCCCGCGCGCTGGCCGATTTTTTTAGTGCGCCGAATTTTCGCGCATCCGCGGGAGCGCGCGGCGCCCGCCCACGCGCTGGAAACCGGCAGTTTTTCGCGCGGGCGTGCGGGATGGCGCGGCTGCTGGAGATGCTCTTAGATACTCCAAAGGACACTTTTTTTTTCTGTTATAATGTATTGCAAAATGACATTATTGCGGGCATAGACATTTGTGGAGGTTTAGCGTTGGAACTTGGAAGTGAGTCATTAGTCAACTTGATCTGGGTTTGGGACGACCTATTCTTGCTCCATGTACGAGGCAATAATATATGTCTTGCAAGATGACAAGCTGTAGATAATGGTACTACACACCACCTAACATTGTAAGTTGATCCAACATGCAGTGCATCCACGCACGGTGACAGCCAAGTTTTGTCCTAGGACTTACATAATTAAACAAGTATATATAAATTAAACTGGACATGATACCAATTGACAAGCTGACATGCTGGAACTGCCGCGCGACAACTGATTTGCTTCACAACAAATACAAGTGAACACGCCTCTGCAACTGGGTTGGGCAGTCCCCCTTAATTTCCCATGCATCCCACATGTGGTCTCCCTCGCCCGTGGTTTTTGGGAAGGAAAAATAGGACACATCAAAATGTCGTTCCGTCTGAATTGACAGAGAGACAGAGAAGGATAAAAAACTTCACCCCAACCTCCTCATGTACGCATCACACTCCTTTCTGGGCAGCATCTTCGCCACACCCTCGCTCTCCTCTATCGTCCCTTCGCGTCAAGTCCACCTCATCTCCATTCCTCGCAGCGTCCATCAGCGTCTCATACTCTTCCTAGCAGCTTGACAACGGGGTTCCTCCGGGTAGTCCCACTATTCCCAGGGTGGCTCAAGACCTGCACAAGGCGACGACCCAGACTGGACTAAGGCTCCTTCACTCGGCTGGGCCATCACCTGAACCGTCACTCGGATGGCCGACTCGGAGAGTCACCTGACGGGACCATTGGAGCAAGGTTTTGGATTTCGGCCGGAAAAAACGAAATTTCGCCGAAATTCGGCCATTTCGTTCAGGCCCGGTAAATATGTTAGCCGGTCAAATTATTCGGCCCATTTTGAATTTTTGTCCCGGCCCAGCGTACAGCCCAAGCAGCAATACCCATCCGGTGACATATAAGCATCCGAACAGAGGACCAAACCCTAGAACCCCCCCCCCCCCCCCCCCCCCCCCCCCCCCCCCACGTCTCGTGTTTATGCGGCGGCGCCTTCCTCCTAGCAGATGTGCTCGCCGCGCCGGCAGCGGAAGTACTATGTATCCTCGTGTTTATGCGGCGTGTCCCTTCCGTTGGCTGTCTCGCACTCATCCGGCCGGCCGGAACGGGACCAGAGCAAGATGAGTAGTAATTAAGTAGTGTGAACTATTTGTTCCTGCTAGCTGAAGTTTGACCAACTGAAGCAATCGTGTGTGTATAAGCAATCAAATGCATCGTTGATGCTCAGTTGATTCCAGTTTATTTTCTTTGCTGCAGTATTTTAATTGTTGGTACAATTTCGCTAATTTTCGTTCAATTTTCATTCAAATATTCAAATTTTGGATTGATCATTTCGTCCGAGATATTCCGAAAAATATCCGAAAAGACGAATTTCGCCCGGTAAATTTTGCAAAACGAAATCCAAAACCTTGGCCCCTGCAACACCTTTCGTCGTCCGATGGCCATGAATTCCTCCTCGACGTTGCTTTCCCGGCCTCGTCCTCCTGCTGGCTAGCTCGTCGGCGTGGGGCATGGCGTGCGCCCACGGCGGCAGGCTCAAGCACATCCACCTGTACATGCACCAGACCAAGGCGGGCCCAAACGCCATGCTATTTGCAGCAGTGCCGCCCCGGCAGCTGGGCGGCGACACGAGGTTCGGGATGGTCGGATTGCTCGACAACGAGCTGCGCGACGGCCCGGACCCGGCCAACTCGACGCTCCTGGGCCGGTTCCAGGGCATCGTCGCTTTCGCGGGGCTCGTCAGCCCGCCGGGCATGCAGTCGGTGATCACCTTCGTGTTCACCACCGGGAAGCACCGCGGGAAGCACCCTGGTTATGGTGGGCACCGTCCTGAGCTTCGAGGACGCGTTCGAGCGCCCCGTGGTGGGTGGCACCGGCGCATTCAGCATGGCGCGCGGGTACTGTGTTGGAGAATCTGTGTGGAACCCGACGCCGGTGTCCACTGTGTATGAGATAAATCTGTTCGTGAAGAAGGATGCCTGAAAACATGGCGGTGAGTTTTCTTGTCAGTTCTTGTTTCGTTGAAGTTTGGATCTGCGTGGGTGTGGCTAGCTCTTGGTTGCATGAAGTGATCGTTCTGGGAAAGATTGGAAGGCGTCTGTGGATAGTTTGATCCGCATCTTTGCTGTTCTGCGTGCGTGATTAACGTGGAATTGTGATAGTTGGAGTCAATGAATTGGTGTAGTCTGAACTGTCGGGGTATCGGGAACTCTCCGACAGTTCGTGAGCTCTGTGTCCTTCAACGGACACACCGTTTTCAGCTGGTGTTTCTATGCGAAACTAGACAAAAAAAGGATCGGCTACGGCGACTCCGGAATCGCCTAGGGCTGAGAGGTTTTGATGGAATTGACAGTAATGGCATGAGTGGGGGCCTCGCCCTTTTCTGGCATGAGAGCTACGTGGTGGATATTCAGGAGATTACGGATCGGTACATTGATGCATACATCCGAACATCACCTAATGAGCCTCTTATTCATGTCACTTTTATATATGGGGAGCCAAGAGTGGAGCACCGTCATCGCATGTGGGCTCAGCTTGAGGCATTGAAAATGAATTGCACTCTCCCATGGGTAGTACTGGGGGATTTCAATGAAGCTTTGTGGCAGTATGAACACTTTTCCTCCACCCCTCGCTCGGAGTCTCAAATGGCTGCATTCCGTGACTGTTTACAGGTCTGTGAGCTGAAGGATCTTGGATTCTCGGGCCTGCCATTTACATATGATAACATGCGCGCAGGTGCCAGCAATGTACGGGTTCGGTTGGACCGTGTGGTGGCCGACGATCGATGGCGTGATATCTTTTCGGCTGCAGCAGTGGTGCATTTGGTTACGCCATGTTCTGATCACTGCCCAGTGCTCTTGTCCTTGGCAAGGGAAACTAGGGAACATCCAGCAAAACGTGCATTGCAATATGAGATTTACTGGGAGCGTGACCCGGCGTTCAAGGAAGTCCTGGACAGGGAATGGCGAGGTCTTGGTCACATGTCAGACTTGGGAGACTTGAATAAGGGTCTTGGTTCCCTAATGAAAAAGCTACACGCTTGGAGCCGGGTCAAGTTCGGGAACATCACCAAAGAACTGGCTCGGTTACGAGAGAAGTTAGAACAGCTTCAAAGTAATAATGGCCCAATGGATGAAATTCGTGCTACAACGGAACTGATGAATGAAGTTCTGTATAGAGAGGAAATGTTGTGGCTGCAGCGTTCTCGGATTGAATGGTTGAAGGAGGGTGACCGCAACACCAAATTCTTTCACCATCGAGCTGTCTGGAGAGCTAGAAAGAACAAGATAGCAAAACTGAAAGATGAAAATGGTATAATCCAGACAGTGCCGACCGATATGCAGCGCATGTCAGTGTCTTATTTCAAGTCCCTTTATACAAGGGATCCTAATCTGAATTGCGACAGGATCAACAACCTAACTCCTGTGCAAATTACCGAGGAGATGAATACTGACCTCTGCAAAGAATTTTCAGATGATGAGATAGCTACAGCCCTGTTCCAAATTGGTCCAATTAAAGCGCCTGGGCCTGATGGATTTCATGCTCGTTTCTATCAACGGAATTGGGTGTTGTTACGTGATGAGGTCTTAGTGGCAGTACGTCACTTTTTTGCTACGGGTCTCATGCCTGAGGGAGTGAACGACACTTCTATCGTTCTGATACCTAAAATTGACAACCCTTTGGAGTTAAAGGACTACAGACCTATTGGGTTGTGCAATGTCCTATACAAAGTGGTATCAAAATGTTTGGTGAATAGGTTAAGGCCTATACTGGGAGATATTATTTCTGAGAATCAGAGCGCCTTCATTCCAGGACGAATGATCACTGACAATGCTCTTTTGGCCTTTGAGTGTATGCATTATATGGAGCACGGTACTTCGATTAATTCCTCCTTTTGTTCTTACAAGCTAGATTTATCAAAAGCTTATGATAGAGTTGATTGGCACTTTTTGGAGAGCACAATGTACAAGATGGGGTTCTCTCACCGGTGGGTTCAGTGGATTATGACATGTGTGACCACGGTGAAATATTCAGTTAAATTTAATGGAACCTTGTTGGAAGCATTTTCTCCTTCTCGTGGTCTTCGGCAAGGGGATCCCTTATCCCCCTTCCTCTTCCTGTTTGTGGCGGATGGTTTATCGACCCTGTTAAAGAATCAAGTTGATAATGGCAGGATTACCCCAATTAAGGTGTGTCGTAGAGCACCTGGTATTTCGCACTTACTCTTTGCTGATGACACACTACTGTTCTTCCGGGCGACCGCTGAACAAGCCAGTTGTGTGAAAGAAACTCTGGACGCTTATGCTGCTTGTACTGGACAAGTGATAAATCCCACTAAGTGTTCTATCTTATTTAGTGATTCCTGTCCGCGGGGTACTCAAGATTCGATCCGTTCGATCTTGGAAGTGGAGCAAGTGAATTTTGAGCCAAAGTATCTTGGTCTTCCAACCCCGGAAGGACGTATGCATCGGGGAAGATTTGATAATCTACAGGAGAGATTGATGAAAAGATTTATGGAGTGGGATGATGGTCTCTTAGCACAGAGCGCAAAAGAGATCCTGATTAAGGCAGTGGCACAGGCCATCCCTACGTATATTATGGGCGTGTTCAAGCTACCACTCTCACTCTGTGATGACCTCACCAAGTTAATCAGAGATTATTGGTGGGGGGTAGAAAATGGCAAGAGGAAAGCTCACTGGACTAGTTGGCCTAAGATGAAAAAACCTAAAGGACAAGGTGGTTTAGGTTTCCGTGATATGAGGGTATTCAATCAAGCCCTCCTTGCCCGCCAAGCATGGCGTCTTCTGGCATTTCCTGATAGTTTATGTGCTCGGGTTTTAAAAGCCCGATACTACCCTAACGGCGAGCTTTTTGATACGGTCTTCACGGGTAACCCGTCGTCGACCTGGACTGCAGTTTATCACGGCCTGGAACTTCTGAAAAAAGGCCTTATTTGGCGCGTCGGTAATGGACGCAGTATTCGCATCTGGCGCGATTGCTGGCTTCCACGGTACTCATACTATAAAACCCTTACGCCGAGAGGTAACCGGAGATATAGAAGGGTTTCAGCTCTTTTGGATGAGAATGGCAAGTGGAAGGAGGACCTTATCCGGACCCTCTTTTCACCTATCGATGTTGAAGCTATTTTGAAGATCAAGCCGAGCCGTCGCTTTGATGATGATGTGCTCGCCTGGCACCCTGAGCCTTCGGGCGTCTTCTCTGTCCGTAGCGCCTATAGGCTTGGACTAGCTGATCTACCGGAGCAGCGTGCCCTATCGGAGACAAGCTCAGCGGCTGATGGTAAGGACCCTTGTTGGGAAAAGATCTGGAGATCTACAGTCCCTCCTAAAGTCAAAATATTCGCTTGGAAGGCTGCATCTAATGGTCTGGCTACTGAAGAAAACAAACTCATACGCAATATGAGAGTGACGGGCCTTTGCAATATTTGTGGCGCTGTACCAGAGAGTGTTGCTCATGCACTGTTTGGGTGCCCCCACGCCAAAAGATTATGGGAAGAGATGCGTTTGGTCTGGTGTTTACCCCCTGATTCCGACTTTATGAAACCAATTCACCACTGGTTTCATTCAGTCATTGCTGATCTACCGAATCATCTGGTCGATACTACTCTCCTTGTTGCTTGGCGTGCTTGGTTCGCACGAAACGAGGTTACACATGATAAACCCCTCCCGTCCCTTGAGGGCTCGAAGCGATTCTTATGTAGCTATCTGAAGCTGATCCATAATGTGAAAGATACTTGTACCGATACACTTCTGAAGGGGAAGATGCCCATGGTTGTTTCTGTCCCCCTGCCCTCTCCCGTCTCGGTGAAGAAGGGGGCGGATAAACCTTGGATAGCTCCTCCGACAGGCTGGGTAAAACTCACTATTGATGGATCTTTCCATGCTGATGATGGTCTGGCTGGTATTGGCATGGTTCTGCGGAATGATATAGGCTTTCCCATCTTTACAGCATGCCGGTTCCTGGATGATTGTGGAGCCCCATTGGAAGCAGAGTTACGTGCTTGTATTGAAGGAGTATCCCTTGCCCTAGTCCATTCTGTTCTTCCGATCATTGTGGAGACGGATTGCTCTCAACTCGTGGAGGCAACAAGATGTTCTACACCGGATAGATCTCCTTTCTTATTTTGGATAGCCGAGCTTCGTGCTCTAGTTAATCGTGATAGAGTTTGTAAGTTTGTTAAAGTGAAACGTGCGCAGGTTAGGGTTAGCCATGTCCTTGCTAATTCTGCAAGGGTAGAACGCCTAAATGTCACTTGGCTCGGATCAGGACCTGAAGCTGTTCTTCAGTTGCTTGATCAGGACCGTATTGTAACCCCACCTGTTCAATAAAGTTCCTATTTTACCCGCAAAAAAAAATAACTTGGCTCGCACGTACGTCGTGTATCTTGTGATGTATGCATTGGGAAATGTCCAGGTGCTATTAGAAATGAATAAACATGGACGTGTTAGTCAATTGAAGGATCACTGTTTCTCAGCTTATGTCTAATACTCTACAGTAGGTCGCTGATCTTGATCTAATCGCAAACATACTCAGATGTAGTTACTGAAACAACGAAGAATGACCTGGGCACCTGGCGAAGGAGCAGCCCATTTCAGCTTATGCGTTGCGCTCTCTCCAGGTTCAGCAGAAACGTCTTTCCGATCCCAATTCACCAACCCATCTGCCGCTTTTTTCACTTAGTGCTCCATTCTATCTCATGAATTCCGGTAAGAAAACATGAATATATATACAAACCAATCTTGTAGGAATAAAATTCTCTTACAATTGTTCAGGCCACAAGTGAAAATCACGAGGTTCAGATACCTAAGAGCACCTCCGCTGGGCCCCCTAAATTGTGTCCGGCACCCCTAGTGTCCGACACCCTCCAATCGGAGGCCCCTTTGGGGGTGCCGGACGCTTGTCCAACGCTTTTTTTTCGGCCTCTCACACTGACACCTCCCAAACGAAATCCCCAAAGCAAATAAAAAACGAAAATAGGTTCCAATTTCATTAGAATTTCGTTATATTTTATAAAATTTAAGCGAATTTAAACTAAATCTAAACCTAATCTACTCGGAGCAGCCATACCAGAGAAAATTGTCCTCGCTGTCATCGCCGTCGAGGATGTTGAGGGTGGAGGAGGAGCCGGCGCGGGAGGTAGACGCGCCAGCAGTGCCGACGAGGTGGAGGTCGAGACCGCCATCGCCGAGAGCTCGATGGTCTCCATGAACCCGGGGGAGTCCTTCTCGAGCTCAGCGACCGACTCCACCAAAGCGTAGGTCATGCCGGGGAACTCGCCAGAGCTTTTTCCTGGATGAACTTCTCTCAAATCCAAGCATTTTCCTCCATTCTTATGTCAGAATCACTTTCTTCAACAGATTCTACGGATGAAAGGTTTCGATCCGAAATGGTGTGATTGGGTAGCCAGATTTGTTCAAGGGGGGAATATGGGAATACGTGTAAATGACGATATTGGTCATTAAAAGAACATGTGCCATCCCCTTGTGTTTTGATGTTGACAACAATACAATTAAGTGCTCTAATGTTGATTCTCAGCTGTGCAGGAAATCCAAAAGAGTCGTCGCGAAAAGATGATCAAGGAGGTGTTTTCTGGGTATACCGGAAGTACCGGTAATGTCACCGGTACTACCGGTGGGGAACTTCCGGTGGCACTTCCGCTTATGAAAATTCGCTTCTGGATTGCCCCGGAAGTCGCACCGGAAGTAGCACCAGAACTTCCGGTAAACCGGAAGTACCGGCGTGCTCAGCAGTACTACCGCTGGATACTTCCGGAGCCACTTCCGGAACCAAGTGCCGCTTACGAAATGGGCTTCTGTATCTTTTCCGGAAGTTGCACCGAAGTGACACCTGGTACTACCACTAAACCGGAAGTACCAGCATGACCAGCAGAACTTCCGCTCCTGTGGGAAAGAGGGCTCCTTCGAAGACCGTTGACTGAAGAAGAAGAGAGGACCGGAAGTACCGGCACTCCTGGCGGTACTTCCGGTGTTGCGGGAATGAGGCAGCCCTCCAACGGCCAGAATTTGTGAAGGAGTATAAATGCTCCTTCACCTACCTTGGGAGAGCTAGCTTGTTCATTCTCTCTCCTCCATTAATGCTCTAAAAGGCTCAAGCTCAAATTCCTTAGATCTCTCAATCCCTCCACCCAAATTCGTCGATCTTTGGAGGATTGAAGGAGAAGGCCCCGATCTACATCTTCACCAAGCCGTTCTTCATTTCCCCCTCATTCACTTGAGGGATTTCATTTCTAGGGTTAGCATTGTGTTACCCTAGTATTCTTGTGCTTACTACTTGTTGTAATTGTGACAGATGTGTTGATTTGGGAGCCCCCAATTAAGTTGTGGGTGTGTGCCCCAAAAACATTGTAAAGGCTCCGGATTCTGCCTCGAAGGATTCCGATAGTGGAAGGTGAACCAAACCCTCGGGTGTGGTTCATCGGAGAATAGGGTGAGGCCTTTGTGGCATCTTGAGTAGGCCTCTTGTGGCGAGCTCACACCCCTCCAACGAGACGTACTCCCTTAACATGGAGGAACTCGGGAATACATCCTTGTCTCCACGTGTGCTTCCGCTTTCGGTTTTCTCTTTCCCTTAGTTGTCTTTACTTGTATCGTTAATTGCCTAGTTGTTTTAGTTTGCTTATCATATAGGTAAATTCATCGTAGTTGCATATCTAGATAATTTACCTTTGTGTTAAGCCTAAAATTGAAAAAGAATTAAAAATTGGTGTGCCCATACGATCCTTTCAATTGGTATCAGAGCCTTGGCTCTTAAGTTAGGCTTCACCGCCTAAGAGAGTATGGGTGACGGTGATGGTGTTACGGGTGGTAGCACTCCCCCGGTGTCCATGGATGATCTCAAGAATTTGGAAACAAGCTTGACATCATCCATGAACACTCAAATGGAGGAGTTGCGTGCTATATGAGGCAACTCTTGAAGGCTAACACGCCACCCGCTACACCATCCCTAGAGGCTAATGCTTCCGCCGCGCATAGTGGGGAGGGCGAACAACTCACTAATGAATCCCCTTCTAAAATTGATAATGGGAAGGAGGAGTACCATGGTGTTCCATTTAAGTACTCCGTCGACCCACCTATCCCGCATCCTCATATAAACAATAGGGGTGATCCACCAAAGTTTAATCCATCTTGTTTTTCTAACTGGCAATTTCTTGTGAGATCTCATATCAAGAGCGCGTCGAGCGAGCTATGGAGAATCATCGAAGTTGGCTTCAAGGCCGTCGACCCAAACAACATGACAAGAAGACAAGTTGTGGAAGGTCAACTCAATGACTTGGCTCTCAACATAATTCATACCGCTGTGGGAGAGAAGCACATGTCTCACATCGAGCTTGCCACCACCGCCAAAGAAGCTTGGGATATTCTCACTCAAGGGTTTGTCGGTAATGAGAGCATGCAAAGGAATAGATTTGAAGCCTTGAGCAACCAAGCCGAGGGCTTTTCATGATAGATGGTAAAGATCATGAAGAAATGTATCGAAGACTCAAGACCCTTGCCACTCAATTTCGAGCCCTTGGTGCAACCTATGTGGATGATGCTTGGATCAAGAGGAAGTATGTGAGTGCCCTTTGGCCGTTCGAATCCTCCGACTTGAAGAGTCTCCAAGGAAGACACAACTGTCACCTCATGTCATCTAATGAAGTCATGCAAGAGATGGCGGTATACAAGGTGGCCGCCAAGAACGCCGAAGATGCTCGAGCCCAAGCCATTGGAATGCATAGAGGATCATCACTTGCATTAAAGGCCAAGGTTGTGGAGCAAGACGATGATGATGAGGCTCAAGAAGATGTGTCACATTGGGATCCCAAAGAGCTTCAGGATACACTCAAGGACTATGCGGCTCTCACATCTAAAGTCTTTTGGAAGAGTCTGTCCAAGGCAAGGGATTTTGTCAACAAGGCAAGTGGAAGGAAGGAGGGTGGCCAAAGAGTTCGTTCTTGCTACAATTGTCAAGATAAATATCACTTTGTAGCCGAGTGTCCGTTTGAGAATCGAGAACTTCATGGAGAAAAGCTTATTAGGAAGGGCAAGTCAAATGGACACCCATAAGAAACCTTTCTTCAAGAAGAATGCCATCAACAAGAAGCCTCCGAGAATTGTATTGCTTGATCAAGAAGAGTACTTCATCTGGGGAAGAAGAAGAGCCCACAAATGAAGTTGCCGCCATTGCTATTGCTTCTCATCATCTCCTTCCCTATTTGAATCCCCCAATGAGAATGTCTCTAACTCCTCCGCAAGATGCTTCATGGCCAACACCACCGAGGTGTACATCTCCCTCATCTCCTAAGGCAATGAGTATATGATGATGCTACTAGTCTTAAAATCAAAGAGGAAATAGTTGCTTTCGATCACTTTATCACTAACATGCAAGGTGAAACAAAGAAGCATGTTGAGACTCTTATGAGTCAATATGGTGAAGCTCAAGAAATGCTTGAGATCAAGGGTAAGATTGAAAGAGAGGATGCTATGGAAATTGCATCCTTGAAAGACAATCTTGAAGAAGAGCATGAGCTTAGAGTTTCTCTAGAGCAACAACTAGAATCTATAGAAGAATCAAATGATGTAATTGTTGCTAAACTCATTAAAGAACGTGATCATGCAATTGCTAAATACAAAGCATGTAAGAAAGAAAAGGTCGAGCTTGGTGTTGGTCATTCTAGACTAACCGAGGAACTAGAGAAGCTCTCCAAGGCCCACAAAGCATTGGAGAGTGAACACTCTACCCTCACTAAGTCGTATGAACAACTTCAAGCTCAACCGCCTAAAATTGATATGCCTAGTTCCTCCACTCCCATTACTTGTGATCATGCAAATATCATTGAGGAAAATGCTAGGTTGAAGATCAATCTTGCTAAGGCCATTTCCCTAGGTAAGAAACCGTTTGTTACTTCACAAAAAGGGAGAGTTGGTCTTGGGTTCGTAGAGGAGGAAAAGGAGAAAGAGGGTTTCATGAAGGATGGTAGAGCTCCCAAAGCAAAGAAGACCTCTCAAGCTAAGAAGGCCAACATTTCTAGTGCTCCTCAAGCAAAGAAGATTCCCCAAGCTAAGAAGGTCAACATTGCTAGTGGGAGTGCCACAAGGGGCAAAACCACTAGTGATGACTTTGCAGGGAAGACTAACCCCCACTACATTATATTTGTTGATTATTATGGGGATGTCTATGCTAAGTTTGTTGGTCCTAGAAATATTCCTATTGGTTGTTCTATTTGGGTTCCTAAGACCCTTGTTGCTAACAAAAGAGGACCCATTGAAAAATGGGGACCTAAATCAAAGCAATGATTTCTTCTAGGACTATGCTTCGGTGGGTCAAAATGGGTGCTTGATAGTGGATGCACAAAACATATGACCGGAAGCAAGGAATTAATGACGGAGTTGAGACCAAATCTAAATGAAGCAACCGTCACTTATGGAGATCGATCAAAATCCAAGGTATTGGGCTTTGGCAAGGTGGTAGTCGCTAAGGATATCACCTAGCAAATGTCATGCTTGTCAAAGACCTTGGTTTTAATTTACTTTCCGTTCATGCACTTAATAAGATGGGTTTCGCCGTCTTCTTTGATATTGATGTTGTGGTACTCTTGTAGAGCAAGACTCTAAAGGTCGCTTTCGTTGGGTACGTTGAGGATGATTTGTTCGTGGTTGACTTTTCGGGGGAAACCACTTCAAATTCGATGTGCCTATTCGGAAAGGCCGACAAGGGCTGGTTGTGGCATCGCCGCCTAGCCCATGTCAACATGAGAACTTTGCAAAGTCTTCACAAGGGTGGCCACATTCTCAGACTAAAAGAAGATGTCTCTTTTGCCAAAGATCGTGTTTGCAGGGCTTGTGTTGAAGTAAAGATGCATGATTCTCCCCATCCTTCCAAGACTATTATTTCATCCAAGAGGATCTTGGAGCTCCTTCATGTGGATCTTTTTGCTGCCGTTCCGAAGCAAGTCTTGGTGGGAAGAAGTATTGCTTGGTGATTGTTGATGACTATTCAAGATTCACTTGGGTTTATTTCTTCAAGTCGAAGAGTGAGACCCAACAAACCTTCATCGACTTCTCCATTGAAATGCAACGTCAACACAATGTCCCCATACTGGCAATTAGAAGTGATAATGGCTCCGAGTTCAAGAACTACACCCTCAATGAGTTTCTTAGTGAAGAGGGCATTCGTCATCAATATTCCGCAACTTATACCCCTCAACAAAATGGTGTAGCCGAGAGGAAGAACCGGACTCTTATGGATATAGCAAGGTCCATGTTAGCGGAGTTTAAGACTCCGTTGAGTTTTTGGGTGGAGGCTATTTCCACGGCTTGTCACTCCTCCAACCGGCTCTACTTCCGCAAAGGGTTGAACAAGACCCCCTATGAGATCCTCACCGGCAATAAGCCTAACATCTCCTACTTCCTGTCTTCGGTTGTAAGTGTTTCTATTTGATTAAAGGTTGTCGCTTAACTAAATTCGAATCTAAATCTCTATAGGGTATATTTGTTGGTTACGGTGCCGAATCCCACACTTATAGAATCTATGATAAAGCCTCACGGCGTATCATAGAATCTTGTAGTGTGGTGTTCGAGGAAAATAACGGCTCCCAAGTGGCGCAATTTCATGTTTCCGATGTAGATGATGTAATTCCTCAAAAAGCCATAAGAAGAATGGGTGTGGGATTTTTCCGCCCCGTTGAGGAACCCCTTGTGGCGGATCGAGAAGGACAATGCTCTACTCAAGTGGAGCTTTCATCTACTCAAGAAAATCTAGCCAATGAAGAGCCTATTGCACCAACCGAAGAACAAGTTGAAGACCCTCAACCCGTTGATCAAGTTGCTATGCAAGAGCCCAACTCTCCTATCCGTGATGCTAGCCATGGTCAAGACCTTGCTCAATCATCTTCTTCTTCAAATGTTGAAGCCGCACCTAGTGATGATCAAGGTCAACCTTCCGGTCAAGACGGGGACTCAAATTATCAAGATGATCAAGTGATACCTCCAAGATGCAATGAGGATATCGAATCCCGTCATCGAGCTAGAGTTGAAAGAACCATGGCACGTCGTGAACATTTCCTTAAGAAGGTGATTGGTGATGTGAGAGGCAAAGTGTCCACCCGGAGGCAATTGGTGAACTTTAGTGATCATCAAGCTCATATTGCCATGGTAGAACCAAAGAAAGTGTCCGAAGCTCTTGAAGATCCGGATTGGTTGCAAGCCATGCATGAAGAGCTCAATAGTTTCGAGCGCAATAAAGTTTGGAAGCTAGTTGAAAAGCCAAAGGAATGCCGCAATGTTATCGGTACAAAATGGATTTTCAAGAACAAGCAAGATGAACATGGAATGGTTGTGAGAAAAAAGGCTAGATTGGTGGCTCAAGGGTACTCTCAAGTTGAAGGAATTGATTTTGGAGAGACCTACGCTCCCGTGGCTCGCCTTGAGTACATCCGTATCCTTCTTGCTTATGCATCCCATTATAACTTTAAATTGCAACAAATGGATGTTAAAAGTGTCTTTCTTAATGGTCCCTTAAAAGAGTTGGTGTTCGTTAAGCAACCCCCGGGGTTCGAGGACCCCAACTTCCCTAACCACGTCTACAAGCTTGATAAGGCGCTCTATGTACTTAAGCAAGCACCATGTGCGTGGTATGAGCACCTTAGAGAGTTATTGTTAGACCGTGGATTTGAAGTTGGGCAAATTGATCCCACTCTTTTTACTAAGAGGGTTAAAGGGGAGCTTGTCGTATGCCAACTATATATTGATGATATTATATTTAGCTCGTGATAGCTTATGACCGATAGGTTTGAGATGTCTATGATGGGCGAGTTGAAGTTCTTCCTTGGATTTGAGATCAAGCAATTGAGAGGAGGGACTTTCATTAGCCAAGCAAAGTATATTCAAGACATGCTCAAGAGGTTTAATATGGCCGATGCTAAGGAGAAGAAGACACCTATGGATACCAAATGCCATCTACAACTTAACCCAAAGGGTATAGATGTGGATCAAAATCTCTACCGCTCCATGATAGGTTCGTTGCTTTACCTTTGTGCATCTAGACCCGATATTGTGTTGAGTGTAGGTGTGTGTGCAAGGTATCAAGCGGCTCCTAAGGAAAGCCACATGTTGGCGGTCAAAAGAATCCTACGATATTGGTTCATACCCCAAGGTTTGGTTTGTGGTACCCAAGGGATTCATCTTTCACTCTTCGTGGGTTCATGGATTCGGATTGGGCCGGTGATCAAGATGATAGGAAATCAACTTCCGAGGCTTGCCAATTCCTTGTTAAGTCCTTGGTGAGTTGGTCTTCTAAGAAGCAAAATTGTATTTCCCTCTCCACCGCCGAAGCCGAGTATGTGGCCGCCGCTAGTGCTTGCACTCAATTGTTATGGATGAGGCAAACTTTAAAGGAATACGGTGTCATTTGTGACAAAGTGCCTCTTTTGTGTGACAATGAAAGTGCTATCAAGATCGCCTACAACCCGGTGCAACACTCAAGAACCAAGCACATTGAGATTCGTCATCATTTCATTCGGGATCATGTTGCCCGTGGAGACATTGAGCTAGCATATGTGCCAACCAAAGACCAACTTGCCGATATTTTCACGAAGCCACTTGATGAAGCAAGATTCACTTATTTGAGGAATGAGCTAAATATCGTGGATTCAAGGAGCTTGGCTTGACCATCTTGCATACACACCTATAGTTTCAACTTCTATCTTGGTTTAGGTGTAGGCATGGATTTAGGGGGAGTGTTGTCCTAACTATTGGGCTCTCCCTCCCCCATGATACCTATATTAATGAATTCATTTGTCTACTCTATATTCAATTTCATGAATTATGAGCTTAAATGATGAGTTTCGAGTGAGGACCCAAGATACATCTTCGCGGTGTCTCATTCTTTTATACTCATATATGGTGGCTTCGGCCACCGACCTCCTCATGTGAGGAGTTGGTTCTTATTTGGTGTTTATTTGGTTTTTCTAGACCTATATGTGTCACTATGTGCGTGCGATGGAAAAACACTCATGTTTGGCCTTTTATTTTTGCATCTTGCAAACGTGAGTGTAGTACCATATTATGACAGTTTGATCTCTCATCCTAAGCCCCATCTCTTTCCTAAAAGCCATTCCATATCTAAAACTCTAAATTCCCTCTAAAACAAAACATCTAGTTCATTCTGTCTGGAGCGGTACTACCGGTCGAGTTACCGGTACTTCCGGCCTCTCGGAAATTTCAGCGGTTTCCCCGTCTGAAAATCCTGCGTGGGCGGAAGTACCGGCCCGATCGCCGGTACTACCGGTGCGGCGGGATGGAGCGACTTAAGGGATCGGGCCGGGGGAAGGAACCCTAACTCCTTCTTCTTCCCCCCTGCGCCCCAACTCCCTTCTCTCTCTCCCTCCAGCCACCGGCCACCCTTGAGCTCCCGTGTAGCTCTTCCGGTGCCCCTCCGTCAGATCTGGTCTGAGGGAATCGTTCCCCTCGACATCCTCCTCCATGGCATCTGGTATTTTTCCTCTCTCACGCTCATTCTAGGCTTCATTAATTTGAATCTAGATGTGATGTAGGGCAAGCCCTAGATCGTTTGGAGTATGTTTTGGACTGGTACTAGATGTTGTTAGTTGTCTAGAGTAGGTTTTCCATGTAGATCTTGGAGGAATCTCTAGTACCTAGTAAAACCCGCCGTGGGGTGTCACCGGGGTTTCCCTCGGTACTATTGGTGTTCTCAAGGTTCACACGGCCTAACTACTCTTGATAACTACGTTGTTTTATTGTGAATTTATTGTCTCTCCTAGTTCCCTCCCTACCTTTGTGCTTACTTCTCAGGTTTTACCTCCTCAGCTTCCGCTCGCAAGAAACAGCGCACGGTTGAAGAAGACATTGAAGAAGAGTCCGAAGTGATGCCGCAAACAAAGTCAGCCCGGCAAATCAACCTTGAGAAGAAGAAAGCTGCAGCCAACACTAGTGGGACAAACAAGAAGACAGTTGCAAGGAAGCCAAAAGCTGTGTCTTTTGCCAAGATGCCTGACAAAGAGTATCGTGAGTACCGGGATAAGAACCCCTATCTTATTCCTCGCCAAGACAATGTTTTGGATCCCCGGTTTTACACCAATGATCAAGAGACCGTTTACAATCAGATTTACTCGGGGCAAAGGAATGCGGTGGTACTCCAACATCGCCTCAATATCCCTCACATGACCTCCCCCAAGCATCAAGCGTACTTTGCCGAAGCATATAGCATGTGTGAAGAGTTCGGGCTGATCAAGATCATGACAGAGCACCAAGACTATAATGAGGAGCTTATTGCGTAGTTTTATGCCACCGTTCATTTGGGGAATGAGAGCAATGCCAAGCTGCACTGGATGATCAAGGATGAGCATGTGGAGTGTCGGTGGTCAGATTTCTGTGCTCTGTTGGGATACCCACGTGTCCAAGGTTCCAATGGGTGGACGGTGCATCATGAAGGCCGTGCTAGTTGCAAGGATGTACTCCTTCCCATCACTATGGAAGGTGGTACCCCCGGTCAGACTGAGGACCTCCTCCCTACCTATGAGATTATGTTCCGTGTCTTCAGGGAGACCCTTTCACCACGTGTGGGTAACTGGGATCAAGTGCATGGTTACTTGATTGATTTGCTTCTTCAGTGTCACTTGAGGAAGGGGTCCGGTGAGAAGCTGGATGTGATGAACGTTATCTTTGAGGAGCTATGGCTTGCTATTGCTGACAAGAGGGTTCCCATCTATACTCCTTATATCATGAAGCTCATTGTTGGTAAGTGGGCTTATACTCACAATCATGAGCACCTTGACCGTTCGGTGCCTTTTGTTGTCCATCTTGAGAAGAAACTCTGCAAGAAGAATCATATCCTCCCTAAGGACCGTATTGTTGGCAAGGGCAAGAAGGTGGCTGCTGCTCCAGTTGAGGAACCGGGATGGTTACAGAAGATCAAGCTCAAGATCCGTGAGTCGTTTTGTTTGGTGGATGACTGCATGCATGCGGCCCATGTGGAAGAGAAGAAGAACCGCTACCGCCAAAAGCAGATTATGCGCAAGCTTGAGATCCCAGTTTCTGACGGCTCTGAGGAAGACATCACCCCCAAGGAGACGTGGCTCGCTCAAGGCCGTGTTGCTTGGTCCAATGAGGAAGATGATGAGGAAGAGGAGGAGGAGGAGGAGCTTGAGGAGTGATCCTTCATGGGACGCTTAGTGTCGCTCCTCCCTTTTTGGTGTCTTGACGCCAAAGGGGGAGAAGTGTTAGCATAGTATTAGCCTACGAGATTCGCATGGGTGGGACACGAGTTTGCCATTTTCCATTGTCTTTCTTATATCGTGTCCCAAGTTGAACCTTTTTAGTTGTATTGCACTTTAAACTCTATGCATGATGTGAGCATGTAATCGTTTGTGGAACTTATTATCGTTTGCTAGCTATCTATCTTGTCATATCTATTGCTAGCTATCTATCTTGTCTCTCATATGGTATCTACTTGTTGATATGTGCAAGGTTTCCAAAAGATAGGGGGAGCTCCTTTAGGGGAGCCCGTTTATCTTTTGGAAATCAACTTTGCTAATTAGTTGTATTGTCGTCAACACCAAAAAGGGGGAGATTGAAAGAACATGTGCCATCCCCTCGTGTTTTGATGTTGACAACAATACAATTAAGTGCTCTAATGTTGAATCTCAGCTGTGCAGGAAATCCAAAAGAGTCGTCGCGAAAAGATGATCAAGGAGGTGTTTTCTGGGTATACCGGAAGTACCGGTAATGTCACCGGTACTACCGGTGGGGAACTTCCGGTGGCACTTCCGGTGGCACTTCCGCTTATGAAAATTCGCTTCTGGATTGCCCCGGAAGTCGCACCAGAAGTAGCACCGGAACTTCCGGTAAACCGGAAGTACCGGCGTGATCAGCGGTACTACCGCTGGATACTTCCGGAGCCACTTCCGGAACCAGTGCCGCTTACGAAAATGGGCTTCTGTATCTTTTCCGGAAGTTGCACCGGAAGTGACACCGGTACTACCGCTAAACCGGAAGTACCGGCGCGACCAGCGGAACTTCCGCTCCTGCGGGAAAGAGGGCTCCTTCGAAGACCGTTGACTGAAGAAGAAGAGAGGACCGGAAGTACCGGCACTCCTGGCGGTACTTCCGGTGTTGCGTGAATGAGGCAGCCCTCCAACGGCCATAATTTGTGAAGGAGTATAAATGCTCCTTCACCTACCTTGGGAGAGCTAGCTTGTTCATTCTCTCTCCTCCATTAATGCTCTAAAAGGCTCAAGCTCAAATTCCTTAGATCTCTCAATCCCTCCACCCAAATTCGTCGATCTTTGGAGGATTGAAGGAGAAGGCCCCGATCTACATCTTCACCAAGCCGTTCTTCATTTCCCCCTCATTCTCTTGAGGGATTTCATTTCTAGGGTTAGCATTGTGTTACCCTAGTATTCTTGTGCTTACTACTTGTTGTAATTGTGACAGATGTGTTGATTTGGGAGCCCCCAATTAAGTTGTGGGTGTGTGCCCCAAAAACATTGTAAAGGCTCCGGATTCCACCTCGAAGGATTCCGATAGTGGAAGGTGAACCAAACCCTCGGGTGCGGTTCATCGGAGAATAGGGTGAGGCCTTTGTGGCATCTTGAGTAGGCCTCTTGTGGCGAGCTCACACCCCTCCAACGAGACGTACTCCCTTAACAAGGAGGAACTCGGGAATACATCCTTGTCTCCGCGTGCTTCCGCTTTCGGTTATCTCTTTCCCTTAGTTGTCTTTACTTGTATCGTTAATTGCCTAGTTGTTTTAGTTTGCTTCTCATATAGGTAAATTCACCGTAGTTGCATATCTAGATAATTTACCTTTGTGTTAAGCCTAAAATCGAAAAGAATTAAAAATTGGTGTAGCACCTATTCACCCCCCCCCCCCCCTCTAGGTGCCGATACGATCCTTTCAATGTCTCGATCAGATACCAGAGTAATATCTCATCTTCACCACACTGGTGGTCAAAAATTAAATGATTATGCATCTTTGTAGGGAGATCTTTGCACTGAATACTTTAGATTGAGAAAATATGGAAACGATGACTGGTGTGTGGTGCTTAACATTAAATTGAGTTGGCTTTCTAACGCTGGTAGAAATTCTTTGCAGCAAGATGGCAACATTTTTTTTCCAACGAGGCTATGATAAATTTTGGTTTAAACGGGGACAAGCCTAGGAGATTGCCATATGATTGGTTAGGTCAATTACTTGGTTTCTTTGTCACTCCGAATTACTTGGTTTCTTCATCACTCCAAAAAGTCGTGATCACCGAATCCCATCCTCTAAGCCATCCCAACAGCAAGCCACCATAGAGATGCTGGTGAGGCGTCATCAGTTGGTTCGGGAGAAACGAGAGGAGCGGTTTTATGAGTGAAAATGTCTCTACTTCTTAACAGTGTCGATTCAAGATAATACGGGAGGGTTATTCTTTGATATATTTAAAATGTGTTGGGAGTGTCACGAAGAGGAGTGTTTTTTTTTTGTACCGTCGCAACGCACGGGCAGTTTGCTAGTAATAGGAAAAAAATACATGCATATAGGTATATTAACACTTAAAATCCAAAACCAATACAAGACAATGAAGCCAACCCTATGTTGGATACTTAATTTATCGAACCTGCTCGTTAGTTGCATTAATAGGATAAGCGGTTGAAGAGATAAAACTTTTAAAATTTGAAATCAAAGCAATCTTTGATAATGCCATGGTTACAACATTAGTTGCGTCCATGCAAAAGAGAGAGGAAGAAAAGCGGCAGCATTGTCTCTCGAAACAGGCTTTCGCCCCGTTTTATAAATAAAGCCAAACGGCCAAACCGATACATAGTGATGAGGAACTCCTCTTACAAGCAAATCAAAGATAAACTACGAAACCTAAGAAGCATCTAGCTTGCCACCGAAGACGACGAGGCTAAGGAAACCGGAGCTCCACAACAGCGCCTATAAGAAGGTCACGACACAATGCGCCGCCGCCGCCGAGACCACAAGGGTCTAGGGTTTTCACCCGGAGCCCTAATGCGTCGAGAGTAGCCACAGCAACGCCCTCAAGAGGGTCACGACACCAGCAGGCGTCGCCGTCGTCGGCGCCGAAGCGCTGGGATTTCGCTCGGAAAAACTCTCGCCACATCCGGTACCTCACACCACCACCAACCTCCGAACCGAGCTTGAAACACGCGATCTGGGTGCTGACCACGCCGAGGCGCCGCCACCACCAGGAGCCCCCGACACCCACTCCTTGCCACCCTCGTGGTCCAAAGAGACGAGCCATCACCGCCGCCACGTTGCCCCGCCGTCGAGGCGCCCGTGCAGCCCACCTTCCGGGGCCACCGCCCCGGCATCTGCGAACTCGCGCCCGTGGACCGAGGTTCGTCATGTGACCTGCGAGGCGGTAGAGGTAGCTGGGGCGGAACCAAAGGGCGACATTAGCACGGCCACCTGGAGGAGGACCGTCCTCCACCGCCGTAGGCGGTTGCCGGCCGAACGCGGCAACAGGGACACACCAGCCCCAAACTGGGCCGGCCGGGCCCCGCCTGGGCCCGTAAAGTCCCCGCCGCCACGCTGCAGCACGAAGGCCACGCCGCCGCTACCCTTCTGTTTGTGCCGAGCCACTGCCAGCATCTCCAGGGAGCAACTTTGGCCAGAACAGGCAGGCCCGCCCAGGCCCAGATGGGGCCCGCAGGGCCCAGATCTGGGCCAGCGGCGCACTGTATGGACGCACTTGTTGCCCTGCCGCACCGGCACCATCAACACGCCACCGAAGTCCACCGAGCCGCGCTGCCAGCGAACCGCAAGACCGGCGGGCGAGCCGCTGCCGCCGAGAGACTGCAGCAGCCGCGAGCCTAAGAGCCGCCGCCGCCTCCAAGTGCGCGAGGTCGTCCCCGCCGCCGCCTGCCGGCCGCCGCCACGCCAGGATCAGACGACCTCCGCCGAGTCGCACCGCCGCTAGGGAGAGCCATCCCGCTCGGGCCTCCGTGTTGCGGAGAGAAAAGAACCAGCCGCCGCCGGCACCACACGGGAGGGAAGGGGGAGGCGAGAGCTAGGGTTAGGGTTTCCGCCCCCGGGTCGCACGGGAGCGACCGAGGAGCGGGAGGGGGAAAAGGGTTCAAGCGGCAGCATTGTAACCTTAGGGTGTGGCTCTGCTCATTAGTCGTGTCCATAAATAAACATAGGGGACCACATGGACAAATGGATATGAACAGAGGAAAAGCGATGGAGAAACATGAGACAAAAATGTTTGCTGGTTGAAAACTGTATTTTTCTGAGTAATATAATTGAAGAGACTTTGGGATGAAAATGTTTACATTTTTCTGCTTGTTACTATGACATTGCTAAGGCACGGTTGAATCCATAAACGACACATGTTTTCTTCTAATTAGTTATACGACTCCATGTGCTTTGTTACTGCGGTGTATCGTGATAATTCTATTTTCCCAACAACCATTTGCTAGTTGTAGTGTTCGGTTAGGATGCATTGTGTACTTTAACGGCTAATGTGCGGAGGCAGATTAAAAAATAATCACACAAGACACAACGTCATAACACCCAGTTTTTCAAGACTTCAACATTCTTAGCCTAGAACACACCATGCAAGGAGAAGTAAATTATTAATAGAACGAACAATTCTCAATCATGATCGTCCACTCCCGATCATGCGGCGGTGGTGATTGGGACACTATGCAGGACAATGGTCTCGAGGGTGAGTCCAGGGCCGAATCCGAAGAGGACGCCCCAGTCCAAGCCCTCGCCGGTGGTGGCTTGGCCGTCCTCCACGGAGCGTTTCCTCATCGCGTCGAGGATGAAAAGCACGGTGGCGCTCGACATATTCCCATACTCCGACAGGACGTGCCTTGTGGCACGCATCCGTTTCTCGTCGAGACCAACCTTAGCCTCTACCTTGTCTAGGATGGCCGGCCCGCCGGGGTGCGCCACCCAGAAAATGGAGTTCCAATCTTCGATGCCCACCTGAGCGAAGGCGTTCACCAACGCGTTCTCGATGTTGTTGGCGATGATGGTCGGCACGTCCCTGTGGATGTGCACGCTGAGTCCGACCTCCCGGAGGGTGGCACCAATGAGGCCCTCGGACTCTGGTAGGATCGTCTGGCTCGCCTTGACCAACAGGAATAGCGGACGCTCCGCGGGCTCCTCGGGGTCGGCGCCAACCACCACCGCGGCCGCGCCGTCCCCAAAGAGCGCCTGCGCGACGAGGTTGTCGAGGTGGGAGCCCGTGGCGGAGGGGCCGCGGAAGGTGACGGCCGTGATCTCCGAGCAGACCACGAGCACGCGCGCGCCGACGTTGTTCTCCGACAGGTCCTTGGCGACGCGGAGCACCGTGCCGCCCGCGAAGCAGCCCTGCTGGTACAGCATGACACGGTTCACCGACGGGTCGAGGCCGAGCAGCTTCACGAGCTGGTAGTCGGCGCCGGGCATGTCCACGGCCTGCCGGGTGCAGAACACGAGGTGGGTGATCCTGGACATGGGCTGGCCCCACTCCTTGATCGCCTGCAGCGCCGCCGCCGCCCCGAGGCTCGGGACAGCGCCGGCGAGGATGCCCTGTCGCGCGTCCAGCGATGGCCCGTCGAACGACCGCATCTCGGGGTTCTGCTCGAAGAGCTCCTCGGTCATGTGCGTGTGCCTCTTCCGAATCGTCGACCTCTCACCTGCATGCATGCACACGACGACAATGCATCGCATGAGTTAGCTACGTACGTGCAACTTATAACTGACAAGAAAAGTATTTCGTTTTTTGGATGAAAATAATATCATTATTATTCGTAAAGAAACATAAATTCTTGTTTTTTTATGGAAACATAAATTCTTGTTAACAGTACATATTTTGCTCTGATTAATCTTTCAACAACTTACAGATCTTGGTGAATTTCCTTTTCAGGTCTGTGAGATGGTCGCTCTCGGTCACCCGGAAGTAATAGTCCGGGTACTCAGCCTGGTAGACGCAGTGTGCGGGGTTCGCGGTGCCAATGGCGAGCACCGTCGCCAGGCCCTCCGCCCGCTGCGCCTTCATCACGTCGAGAACCGACATCAACGCCGGCGCCATCGATCTCTCTCCCCCCAAAAACGATTGTACTAGCTAGAAGAAATAATACTTAGTACTCTTAGGCACGTCTAACAGTGAGAGTAAACACAGCTCAGTGAATCTGGTGTCGCAGTCTGTGTTTCACCTTCCTTTATATAGCCGGCCGGTGTACACACGATCGATGACACAGCTAGCCGGTGACGTTGCTCGCTCCGCAGCGCTGGTTAGAAACGAAAGCAGTTCAAGTTCAGTAGCTGTGGCGAGTGACAGGTGTACGGTGTCCCTGCAGTATACGCTGCTGGCCGCTCCTTCAGCGCTCTCTCCTTAACTGCAAGTGAGACGGCGACGAAAGAGGGAGCGTCTGGATCGACGGACGACCTGTGTTACTTGCATGCGACTGGTACAGTACAAAGCTCTACGAACCACTCGATCGTACGTTAATTCCTAGGACCCATAGTGTTCAGGCTCTGAATGGTAGCTAGCTTCAGGTGATGATCCTTCCTAACACGGACGGTACAGATTGACATTGTTGTAAATTATGCATACCCCAGCAATATGCTGCGCATGAATCCACTACAATAATAAGAAGAGATATAATTGCAGATATATAAAAAGCTATTCAGACCTACATATCTAGCTTACCAATTAAAATCGAAAAATAAAGTGAAAACCCTAGGTTGGATCCTTAGTTTCTCCATCCTCCTCTCTTGCCGTGGAACCGAAAAGGAGAGGGGGTTGCTAGATGCTGCGGAAGGTCGATCACCGGCGAAACGAGCCACATGGGCGCTCGCCTGACGCACATAGCACCATGGCCAGAGGCACATGATAGTTGATACCGAGATCCTTGAAGATGATTGAATGAAAAATGAGGAACATCGATGATATGTGTGACCTAATAGGGGAAAGCGGGACGGGAAGAGAACAGAGATCGGATAGCTTCTCAAAGTGGGGTGGACAGGGGGGGGGGGGGGGGGGGGTATAGAAGGTGAAGGGAGTGAACCATATTTAACGTGAAGATGTTAACGAGTCGGAAACGCGGAAGTAGGGAAGGAAAAAGAAGTGTGTGTGTGTGGGAGGGGGGGGGGGGGGGGGGGGATGGCTTCTCAAAGTGGGGTGGACGCGGGGTGGGGGGTTATAGGAGGACAAGTGAAGGGAACGAACCATATTTAATGCGGAGATGTTAACGCGTCGAAAACGTGGAAGTAGGAAAGGAAAAAAGAAGTGCTAAATGTGGTATCAACACCGAGTTTCCTTTTTGTCGTTGCAACTTTCTCTTTTTTTGTCCTAACTTTCGTGTAGACCTTGCGTGTGCTAATTATTATATACTTTTTTTCTACTAAACGTGTCCTGTTTTTTATGCATGAAGCGAGCCGGGACATGGGTTCTGGACTGGGTGGTATACATTTTAGCTTTTGGAACCAATAAGTAGAGCAAATCATTAACTACGAATATCCTTTTTCAATGAAAATAATTGTAGTTTATCATATGGGTAAAATTACCATTTCCTTTAGGATAGCGGATTACAGTGGAAAATATATAACAAGGGGGTTTGGAGATCGAATTATCTTTGAATACATAAAGGACAGACCCAGTACACTGAGGCTCCCACACAAGGTGGGGTCTGGGGAGGGATTATAGGAACCTAGTCTTACCCCTGCAAAGTGCAGTGCAGGGAGGCTGGTTCGAACCCAGGACCTCTTGGCACAAGTGGGGAGGACCTCACCACTGCACCAAGGCCTGCCATATATTAGTTGTTCTATACATATACAATAATATTATTGATCTCATATTGGTTCACACCTTCAACTATTTCTTTCTTAACTTGATATGATCACTTCTTTAGTCTTGTCGGTGTTGGATCTCCAATCGAGGTTCATCCAAACATTATACAAATTTAATTGTTACAACAGTTTGAAAGAACATTTCTCTTTTAAAAGGGTTTTGGTGATAATGACAACACAATTGTGTTCTAACCGTTCGTTAAGTGGTTACTGATATTCTCGATGTTTGGTGTATGACGGTTGGCAACCCCCAAAAGTGAAAAGATCGAATATGGAATGAAGAAGGAGGAGAGAAATGAAAGTTGTTTGTTGCACTTCTGCCCTGACCGAGCCCGGAAGTTCTGGTGCCCCAGGCCGGAAGTTTCGGGTGTTCAACCCCAGAAGTTCCGGTCCGGTGCCCGAAAACATCCGGCCATGGGTTTATCGGCTAAGTCCTTCATAGGATTGCCTCCTGGAAATTTTTCGGAGGTTTCTCCGGATACTTCTAGGGGCTGGAAACTCAACCCTCAGAAAAACGGCTAAGTCATTTTCGGGATTTGGTATTGGTCCTTTCGCGGAAGTTTGCCCGGAGGTTTCCTCGGAAACATCCCGGGGCCGGAAGTTCCGGGCCTCTAACACTGGAAGTTCCGGTGTTAGTTCCGAAGTTCCGGCCGGCAAACAGTGCATGTCTGATTTTAGGAAGGGTATAAATACCCCCTCCACCTACCTTGGGCAGCTTACTCATGGATTTTCTCTCTCCCATTACTCTCTCCTTCTCTAACCACCCAAACTTAATGCCCTTCAAGGATTTTAAGGAGAAGACTTAGATTTACCTTTCTACCGAGCCAAAATTTGATTTCCCACTCATTCCCTTGTGGAACTTGTAGCCTATTAGGTTTCTTGGAAACCCTAGAAGGAAGATTGGGTCATGTAGTTTTCTCTTGTTGTAAGAATCTCCAAGACGTTGTTGGGAGTCTCCAATACAATTCGACCATACCGACCTTTCACATGGCCCTCTGGTACATAGAATCATTGTACTGATGAAACCTTTCGAATGGGAAGGCACCTAACCCACAAACTTTACAGTCTGAAAGAAATCCCACGAACCTACAGTAGTATACATGTGAAAATCGCACATGATTGAAATCATTCTTTGCATGGGGTTTACCGAATTTTCACCATGCGGGGTTGTCAATGGGGTGTCTCATTGATACGTGTCAAACGTATCTATAATTTTTTATTGATCCATGCTTGTTTTGTGTCATTGTCACATGTTTCTACTATGTTATTATATCATTTTTAGGCATTTTATTGGACTAACCTATTACCAAGAGGCCCAGTGCCAGTTCCCTGTTTTTGCTGTTTTCTGTTCTAGAAAATCCACTTCTGGAAATATTCTTGGAATTGCACGAAAATTTACGGGCAATTTTTATTCATCAAGATGAAGACATGGACCAAAGGGGAGCCTAAGGGGGCACCCAGGGGCCAGGGACGACCCCTAGCCGCAGCCCCACCAGGACCCGCGGCTGACCCGCCCCTGCCCCCTTGTGATCGCCTCGGCCCCCTCGATGCCTATAAATTGCTATTTGCCCTAATTTTGATGGGGCGGTGATTATTTTATACAAACTCCACCCGAAGCCACCGCCATCTCGAAACCTAATTCGGGGAGATTATGAAGCTGTTCCCGGCACCCTGCCGGAGGGGAGATTGACCCCGGAGGGCTCTACATCGCCATGCCTTCTGCCGGGATGATGCGTGAGTAGTTCCACCTTGGACTACTGATACGTGTCAAACGTATCAATAGTTTTTGATTGTTCCATGCTTGTTTTATATCAATGTCACATGTTTCTACTATCTTATTATATCATTTTGAGGCATTTTATTAAACTAACCTATTGACAAGATGCCCAGTGCCAGTTCCCTGTTTTTGTCATGTTTTTCTTGCAGAAAGTTACTTCTGGAAATATTCTCGGAATTGGACGAAATTTATGGGGATTTTTTATTGGACAAATGAAGACCGGAGCCAAAAGGGCGGCCCTGGGGGCAGCCCACAGGCCAAGGGCGACCCCCAGGCACGGGCTGGAGGGGGGCCGCAGCCACCACCCACCTCTCGAGCCGCCTCTTCGCCTATAAATTCAGTCTTGACCTACAAACGACGACCCCCGAAGGATTTTCCCAGCAATACAACAGAGCTCCGCCGCCATCGCCGACAAGTTTCGGGGGTCAGATTGTTCCTGTTCCGGCACCCTGCCGGGACGGGGATCGACCTCCGGAAGCCATCTCCATCGACACCGATGCTTCCCACGATTAGGAGGGAGTAGTCCCTCATTGGGGATGAGGCTTGTACGAGTAGCAATGTGGTTATCTCTCTCTCCCATGATGTGATCTTCGTTGTGATCATGAGCTTTGTTAGTATAATTGAATACATGATGTTTCCCTTTGTGTAATGGATATGATGTTGCTCAAGTGGTGTTATCTAGTATCATGAATTTGTTCTTTATTGTTGGGTTGAATAAATCATGAGGTTTCTTGATGCTTGTGTTTAGTATAATCTCCATGGTGCGAAAGTGACAGCGCGCGTGCCGTGGATGTATTAGAAAGAGACTATTCAAGAGATAGGTTGTGGTGTTTGTTAGTACTATCTTTGGATGATGAAAGTGACAACGTGCATTGTCCCTAGATGTGGAATACGAACTTTAAGGTGTGCTTTTGTAGCCCTACGCGTTTCTCATCCTATTTAGATCCACGAAATAATGATCTCCGAGTAACGTCTACCTTGCATATCATGTGTTTAATTCTGTTAATGATGTTGAGAGTTGCCACTAGTGAAAGTCTGAAGCCTAGGCCTTGTTTCCAAGCATTGAATCACTATTTTAAGTCACTTTTGTCACTTGTTCGCTTGCTGCCATTTTTATTACAGAAACCTTTTACCAACCATATCACTTGTATTTTACCGTCTCTTCGCCAAACTAGTACACCTATACAATTGACAATTGTATTAGGTGTGTTGGGGACACAAGCGACTTCTTGTATCTTAATTGTAGGGTTGTTTGAGGGAGGATACGTTCAACCTCTTCCTCCCGTGGATTCGATAAACCTTGGGTTACTCACTTAAGGGAAATTTGATGTTGTCCTACAAACCTCTGTGCTTGGAGGCCCAACAAGTCTACAAGAATAAAAGCGTGTAGTAGACATCAAGCTCTTTTCTGGCGCCGTTGCCGGGGAGGAAAGATAAGCTGTACTCACACTCCGGCGATGAAGCTAGTCTCTAGCATCGTTGTTGGGGAGGTGAGTGCTTGAAGGTATCTTCTTTAGATCTTGCAATTAAATCTTTTTGTTTCTTGTTTTCACTAGTTCGGTTTAATGGAAAACAATAAAAAAATGAGAGAGCTTTATAAAATTTATCTTGAAATTGGTCATGATGCTTTTGAAGAGAAAATTAAAAAGCCTACGGAACTTTATTTGCATAACAATCATGCTAGTAGCAATGTTATTAGTATGATTTCTTTAAATGCCATTGTTGCTAATGCTATGGAAAGCTCTAAGCTTGGGGATGCCGGTTTTGATGAATATGATCTTTTTAGTCCCCCAACCTTGAAGGAGGAAATTCGCTTTGATGATACTATGCCTCCTACATACGATGATTATAATGATGAATGTGATCTTTTTAATCCACCTACTATTGAGGAAAAAGTTTATTATGATTATGATATGCCTCCTATTTATGATGATTACAATGATGGCTTTGATAGTTTTACTCCCACTATTACTAATGAGAAGGATTTTACTTATGTGGAGAGTGTAATACTTTTATGCATGTGGATCATGAAAGAATGCTTTATATGATACTTATGTTGTTCATTTTGTTCATGATGGTACTGAAATTTATTATGAGAGAGGGAAACATGGCTCTAAATATCTCAATAATATTAAGTTTCCTCTTTTTATGTTAAAAGTTTTGAAGTTGAACTTGCTTTGCCTTCCTATGCTAATTACTATGTGCTTCATTGATTTATTTTCTTACAAGATTCATATGCATAGGAAGTGGATTAGACTTAAATGTGTTTGATATTTGCTTTTTGATGCTCTCCTTTGTGTTTCAACTCTTATTCTTACTAGCAAAATATGCCCGTGCGTTGCAACGGTTATGAAAAAAATCAAGCTTTAGTGGATTGACCGGCGTAACCCTAGCCTAACTCCGCCCTTTAATCCAAATCTCTAATTATTTTTTACAAGGATCTTCCTCATCCCTTCTATTCCTCTTCCGCATAATTCCCACATCATGGTTACGATATAGACATAATTGTTTTTTCTTCAAAAGTTTCATCTACATAACATCGTGAGAATCTCAGCCGCGTCCCCAGAGAAGGATTCCTTGAGCCGTCGGCCCCTCGCCGCCACGGCCTCCACGCTCTCGATCAGCAGCGTCTGTTTGTAGCCTTTGGCCGCTTAGTTGTACTCATACCACGTGGCTTACTCCGACAATAGCTCGAACATTAGATGTTGAGCACAAATTTTTGTTTTTATAGGAAAAGATTCCTCTAAGTGGAGAATATACATATTAATTCAACCAATATCATTTATAGCTCCAGCAGCAGGATGTGTAATGTCGATAACAATATCAGACAAATAATTTTAGTGTAAGTGAATTAAAGAGTGGCAATAAAATACGAGGTTTCTAGTTTAGAGGTGAACGATGAATGGACCAAAAAAATACGAATTTTATTTCTTATATCATAGCCAACTTGGTCACATATAGCATTGTCCTGTGAGAAAAAACATGAATAAGAGAATCTTCAGGTAAGAAACAGCTTGGAAGCCAACACAGCAACCTGCAGACCCATGCATCAACTAAAGTACATTACTTTCTAGGAACTCCAAATCCGATTGCTATACCAAAATAAGTATTTTAGAAGATAAAAATCAGTTACGAGCCATGTATTTACTTTTCTATGATGCAAAGCAGTAGGATGCTTCATAGAGGAAAACCCAGATCAATGAAAATTACCGGAGATATGTCGTCATGGTCATGGTTTGCCATGATCAACTTCCAGTAGAAGCTTGCAAATTGAGCAAGGGGCTCTGGATGGTTAAGCGATTGTATCCTCCAGGACATACGGACGCGCAGCAGATTTCTTTGGCATCATGAGTTGCTATGTGGCGTCATACAAACCAAAGACAGTCTGTAATTGCCGTCATCGTGCGTATACGCAATCAGCTCTGCCCATCAACGGCAATGCGAGGGTGTGGTGCATTGGTGTCGGCATGGGCATGTCGAACAGAAACGTCGTCGTTGCTTGGCGAACCAAATCCTCAACGCTTATTTTCTGCACATCTTGTTTATGCTTTCAACCCCATGGTCTGATCCCCATATTAATATCTGCACCCGATGCCTCAATTATTTGACCAAGTCCCAAATCATAAAGCAGCACACCGAGAAATCAAGCACACATTCATCTGCAGCGGGTTCCGGGCCAGGACTGCGCCGGGAGCCTCGCCAGGGAGGGCACGTCGCCGACGCATCTGCAGCTGGGATCGACGGGAGACCGCAGCCACTGCAGGCAGCGGGCCGGGCCAGCGGCTGTTCCGGGTGTCCTCGCCGTGGAGAGCCAGGCCACTGACCGTGCCGACGCTCGCGACCATACAGTCGAGAACATCACCCGGGGAAGCCATCGACGCCCCTAGCAATCCATCCTCCTCGACGGAACAGGGCTGGAGCCAATATCTCTGCGCCTCTGCGGTGAATCGAGTATTTTTTATCGAGTACCAATCTGATCTTGAGATTTGATGGTGCGGATCCAATCCTGCAATGAAATTTACGAACAAATATTGTACTCCATACTTTGGAGTATATCCGTAGGGAAGAGAGAATCAAGATCGATCACGACTCCGTACCCGGCTCGAGAAGTAGGACGATGGTTCCCTTGGCTGGGCCGGGCTGCGATAAGGAACCACACGACGTAGGTAATGTCGGGAAGGATTGGTGCGATGGAGGAAACCGAACACGACGTACCAACCGGACAACGGACGTACGAGTGGCAGGGTGGGTAATTATTTACAACTATAAGGATAATTTCGATGACGTACCAAACCAAACCGCGGAAGCCTTATTGCTTTTATTATTAGGTATAGATGAGAGCATCATTTATTTTCTTAGACCAATTCTCTCTAGATTTATTAATGGTCTTTTTCAAGATAAACTTAAATTCCCTATTAGTTAATTCCACTTGTCCACTAGTTTGGGGATGATAAGGTGAAGACACTCTATGATTAACATCATATTTAGCAAGGGTTTTTCTAAAAGCACCATGAATAAAATGAGAACCTCCATCAGTCATAAGATATCCCGGCACACCAAATCTAGGAAATATGACATCTTTAAGCATTTTCAAGGAAGTTTTAGGATCAGCACTAGGAGTTGGAATACCTTCTACCCATTTAGTGACTTAATCAACAGCAACAAGTATATGAGTATTACCATGTGAACTAGGGAAAGGACCCATAAAGTCAAATCCCCAACAATCAAAAGGTTCAATAACAAGAGAATAATTCATAGGAATTTCATTACGTCTACTAATATTACCAACTCTTTGGCATTCATTACAAGATAAAATAAATTCGTTGCATCTTTAAATAGAGTAGGCCAATAAAAACCTGATTGTAGCACTTTGTGTGCAGTTCTGTCTCCAGCATGATGTCCACCATAAGGACTACTATGGAATTTTCTCAAAATTTCCCCTTGTTCATGCTCAGGAACACAACGTCGAATAATACCATCAACTCCTTCTTTATACAAATGTGGGTCATCCCAAAAATAATGCCTCAAGTCATAAAAAAAGTTCTTCCTTTGCTGATCGATAAGTGAAATTTGGAGGCAAAAACTTGGAAACAATAAAGTTAGCATAATCTGCATACCAAGGATTATCACGAGTGTTTACCTTTATGGCTGCCAGCTGTTCATCTAGAAAACTATCGTTAACAGGAATAGGATCATAAAGTATATTTTCCATACTAGAAAAATTATTAGCAACTGGATTGCTAGCACCCTTCCTTTCAACTATATGCAAATCGAATTCTTGCAATAAAATAACCCATCTAATAAGCCAAGGCTTAGCATCTTTCTTTTCCATGAGATATTTAATAGCAGCATGATCGGTGCGAATAGTTACTTTAGAATCAACAATGTAAGGTCTAAACTTATCACCCTTAGGAGGGGTCGGCATCCCTAAAGATTCCACAGGTAAATTGTGTTTAAGGATTGCAGGTTGACGGAGAAAGATGTCCTCCAAATCATTTCTTTCCTGCATGAATACTTTACTCTCATGGTCTTCCATAAATTGCTGCAAAGTCTTCATTAGGCAATTCGTTTTCATGACGTTGTTTAGCAAACTTGGAAAAATTAAATTCATAACTTTCACCGTCAAATTTGGTGTAAACCTTTTCCTTTTTGTAATCTATAATAGCAGTACAGGTATTTAAGAAAGGTCTACCACATATAATAGGACAAGATTTATCTGCAACCGAACCTAGCACAAGAAAATCAGCAGGGTATTTGATCTTACCACACAATACTTCAACATCACTAACAATTCCCACCGGAGAGATAGTATCTCTATTAGCAAGCTGAATAACCACATCAATATCTTCAATTTTGCAAGTCCCAATTTCATGCATTACTTCTTGATATAGATAACAAGGTATTGCATTGGAACTAGCACCAATATCACACAAACCATAATAGCAATGATCACCAATTCTCACAGAAATAACAGGAGCACCAACCTTTTTAGCTTTTCCTTTCGGAGGTCTAACAATATTAGAAGCATCCTCACAAAAAATTATATGGCCTCCTTCTACATTTTCCTCTGTTAAATCTTTAAGTAAAGCTACTAAAGGTTGAACTTTTAGTTGTTCATAAGGTTCTTTAGCTTTCTTTCCACTTTTCTTAACAACTTTAGTAACCACAACATGTTCTTTTACTCTAACAGGAAAAGGCAATTTCTCAACATAAAGAACAGGTAAAATAGGATCAAGAGTATGGACCTGTATTGCATTTTCAGGAATAGGAGTAATTTTGATTTCTTTAAATGGTTCATGAAATTTGTTCCACTTTTGCTTAGGAGTATCAATGTAAGAGGCAAAAGCATTAAAGAGATCAACAATGATTTGAGAATCAAGCCCATATTTAGCAGTAAACTCGTGAAAATCAGAAGTTTTACCAAAGGATTTAATGCATTCATAATCACAAATTATACCTGATTCATTACCTTTATCTATTTCCCAATCTTCAGTATTGCGTTGAATTCTATCAAGAAGGTCCCATTTATAATCAATCTTCTTATTTGTAAAAGACCCAACAGACGAAGCATCAAGTAAGTCTTTGTCATGACGAGAGAGTCTTGCATAAAAATTAGTAACTATAATGCTTCTGGGGATATCATGAATAGGACATTTAAGCATTAAGGCTTTCAATCTCCCCCAAGCTTGATCAATACTTTCTTCCTTGCGAGGCCAGAAGTTATAAATAAAATTCCTGTCTTGGTGAATTTCATGCAGAGGATAAAATTTAGCATAAAAGAGAGGCACAATTTTTTCCCAATCCAATAGATGAGAATTATCCAATAACCTATACCACTCCATAGCTTTGTCTTTCAGTGACAAAGAAAATAATTTCCTCATGATTACTTCTATAGAAACACCTGCAATCTTAAACAAACCACATATTTATCTCATATATAACAAGTGATAACCAGGATGAACAGTCCCGTCTCCTACATAGCGATTACTCATAACACGATCAACAATTCCTATAGGTATTTTAAATGGGATACTTTCAGTAGGTGGAGGACCCCTGGCTGCCACAAGAGCAGCGGAGAGGGTGTCTCCAAATGTCGACTCAAACTCAGATGGCTCCATGATGAAGTAGAGTAACAGGCAGAAATAAAAACAACACTTGCAATAAAAGTTTTCCTTACCAATTCTACTTACCAATAGCGCTTTACTCCCCGGCAACGGCACCAGAAAATAGTCTTGATGACCCACAAGTATAGAGGATCTATCATAGTACTTTCGATAAATAAGAGTGTCGAACCCAACGAGGAGCAGAAGGTGCTGGCTTGTAGATTCGCGTAAGGTTTCACTGCAAATACTAACAGACAAGTTTTTATGGGTTTTTATAGTAAGAAATAAATAAAGTGTGAGTAAATATATGAGAGCAATAATAATTTCAGCAAGTGGCCCAATCCTTTTTAGCTCAAAGGACAAGTCGGTGATGTTACTTATGATGGCTAAAATGCTCCTGAGGACACATGGGAATTATGTCAAGTCACTTTCGCTTCATACCGTTGCTTAATGTTTAATGTTTTGCTAAGTGTCGTGTGAGTGAACCTATGCTAATGAACCATCCTTACTTGGACAAGTACACACTTGTGATTACACTTCCCTACAAGCATCCGCAAATGCAAGGAAGTATTTAAGAATTAACTAACCACAGCCTTAAACCCTGAGATCCTACGCTCCCTCATGCACTAGTTCACTGGCAGGGGTTTAGGTTTCTGTCAATCCCGCAACCACCACACAAGCAAACTAAATCCGGCGTGGTTCACACGTTTGCTGGGAGACCCCAAGAGGAAGGTATGATGTAGCAAAGCGGCAGTTTTCCCTTGATTACGAAACCAAGGTTGTCAGATCTAGTAGGACTTGGAGAAGGCTAGATCAATGCGGACCTGCACACAATCACAAACAAGTACTTTGCCCCAACGAAAACAGAGAGGTTGTCAATCTCTCCGGCTTGCCGAACACAAAGAATTAAATATGCTAGTGTAAAATATGAAGAGAGTGAAATAGGACCAGCAAGTAAATGATGATGAAAAGCTATTAAAACGGTTGTAAGCAATGTAGAAAAATAGGACCGGGATCCACAGTTCACTAGAGGTGTCTCTCCAAAAGATATACATGATGGGTAAAGAAATTACAGCATAGCAATTGACAGAATTGTGGGTGCATAGCAATGCTATCAAAAAACAATATAGTTCACCGATTCATCTAATATGGGCATTACGTCAAAATACATAGACCGTTTTCCAACTGCATCTATGACTAATAATCCACCCTGGGATCGCTATCCAGCATGTCACCCAAAAGTATTAAGTTGCAAGCAACAGATCATTGCAATAAGCAAAGTGCATAATGTAAGCAATGTAAATAACACAAGGAAATCACACCGCTGTTTTCTCCCTAGTGGCAACAACACATCTCTAGCCTTAACCGTTCCTGTCACCGAACTCAGACAAGAGAGGCACGAACCCACTATCTAGCATAAATACTCCCTCATACAACACTAATAATTACTTGGCCAAAGCATCCACTAGCATCGGAGAGCATGCAAAATCATAGATAAAACATAACACAAAGATGAACAAAAGTAATGACTTCCACAATTCATCGGATCCATGCAAACACAATCATGTAGCAGTTACAAATAATACAATCTTGATCATGATAGGCAGCTCACAAGATCTAAACAATGGAGTACAAGGAGGAGAGACAACCATCTAGCTACTGCTATGGACCCGTAGTCCCGTGGTGGACTACTCACGCATCACTCCGGAGGCAGGCATGGTGGTGTAGATGCCTCCGGTGTCGATTCCCCTCTCCGGCAGGGTGTCGGGAAGAGCTACAGAACCCTCCCGAACTAGGGTTGGAGATGGCGGCGGCCTCGGACGTCTTCTGGAAATATGATCGCCCTCCCCCGTGTTTTTAGGTCAGGGGTGAATTTATAGGCGAAGAGGCGGCGCGAGGAGACGAGGGAGGTGCCCAGGTGGGCCCCAGCCGCGGCCTGCCCCTGGGCCGCACCTGGGTGGCACCTGGAGGCTGGGTGCCTCCCCTCCGGCCGTCCTTCGGGTTCCGTCTTCGTTTCATATTAGAAATAATTCCCATAAATTATCAGCGCAATCCGAGAAACTTTCCAGAACAACTTTTCTAAAACAAAAAGACAGCAGAAAACAGGAACTGGCACTGGGCATCTTGTTAATAGGTTAGTTCCATAAATCATGCCAAAATGATATAAAAACATGTGGCACTGATATATAATCTAGCATGGAACATAAAAAATTATAGATACGTCGGAGACATATCAGCATCCCCAAGCTTAACTCCTGCTCGTCCTCGAGTAGGTAAGTGATAACAAATAATTTTTGAAGTGACATGCTACCAATCACAATCTTGATCATATAATCATGTAAAGCATATGAACTGAATGCATTTATCCAAAACAAAGGTTCATTGAATGAAACAAACAATGATTAACCAGGTGTAACGTCTAAGCAAGAATTAACTAGAAAAGAGCACTTTGGAGATTTAAAAGCATAACACTTGACAATGATTGATATCTCACAAAACAATATTAATTCAATAAAGGAGTTTGGCCAACACAAATGAAGATTTAAGTTTTCAGCAAAAAGCTTCAACTTGCAACTTGTTTATCTCAAGATAAAGTCAATACAAAGTTTTCACAGTTAGACACAAAGATATCATGAACTAAAACATGAACCAAAGTTGATACTAAGTGATTGCTTGAGGGGGTTAAGAAGGGAGAGGAAGACTGACTCAACATAAAAGTAAAAGAAAGGCCCTTCGCAGAGGGAAGCAGGGATTAATCATGTGCTAGAGCATTTTTTTATAGAAGTAAAACAATTTCGAGATATGCATGCTTTCGTCAACGACTTCACAGTAAAGAAACTAGCTAGTCCTCCCTTTCAAGCAAGGATTTTAGACTTGTGAGAGCGGCTGGTTTTAGAGGAACGAGTACGTTCCTCTTTTTCCTTTGTTTCATCACTAACCAATGTTTGAGCTGATTTCTCAGATTTTCATTGTGCGGAGGAGAATGGTGAGTTATATTTATATTTTTCTTAAGCCGCTCTCGGGTAAATTCAAGTGAGGATGTGAACCATCAACACCAGGTGAAAGGCGGGAAATGACCTTGCTTGTCACAGGTTATATCTAGCTTCCCACTGCTTCCTCATGAGCTTAAAAACAGAGGCACAAAAAAAGGAGAATTTTGAATATTTTAAAGATAGAACATGAAAATTTTACTTGGAGTGGTAGGGAAATACCACATGTAGGTAGCTATGGTGGACACAAATGGCAAAGATATTTGGCTCAGGGAGTTGGATGCACGAGAAGTATTCCCTCTTAGTACGGTATTTTGCGCTTAGCAGGATATCAAGCAATCACATAACATCAATTTGGTTCAATGAATGACTACAGATATACATCACTCATAACCACTGGACTTCATACCGTCTACCTCGTTAGCCAAACCAACTCTTTGCAAAAAGAATATCTAGACTTTGAGAGCTACCAAGCAGGTGTTGATAACCAAATTTGGCTTATAAGAAGATTCTGCCAAGATGACCTCAAATGGAAAAATAATGTGAATGAAAGTTGTGCATATTATCGAGACGAACAACTTTGATTTTTGGATCATCTTGATCCGAGATCATATATAACTTGTGGAGCCAAAATACAGCAGACCATCTATTGATGATCAATTTTGGTTTAGACGAAAACAGAACGTAACTAGTACTTGTACTAGTCAAGTTCGGAATTTCGGCCAAATTTGGACGAAACAGAACGTAAATAGTACTTGTACTAGTTGGGTTCGGAATTTCAGTCAGAATAGAACGAAACAGAGCCTAACTAGTACAAGTACTAGTTGCGTTCTGTGCAATTGAATCTGACTAATCCGGAGCCAATTCAAACTTATTTCGGTATGATCAACTTTAGACCCTCAAGATTACGTCGCATGGAAAATCGTATAACATGAATGTTCTTCGCCTTTTAGAGGCGAACAACTTTGTCTTCTGCGATATTTCGATTAGAGGTTGTTTACTGCCTCAAAATCGACCCGCAAGGTTCAGCCAGTTTTTAGACCGAACAGTTTTGGAAAGTTCGGGTCAAACCATCCGAATTAGACCCAAATTAGGGTTTTGGACGTAAGTCCAAGTCTTTTGCTTGCACGAAGAGTCCAGCCGCCTCTCATATACCTAGGAGGTGATGGCCGATTGAACCAACACCAATCGAACAATCACATCTACTACTTTTTCGTGTTCATCTACTTTATCTCTCTCTCTCTCTCTTGTATCTTTCTTCTCGTTCTTCGTCGTTCTTCAAGATTGGAGGCTCTAGGGGTAGTCAGGCCGACCTAGAACAGCCCATAGCCGCCGCGAGCCCTGACGGGGTCCCTCCCGGGCGAGCGGGGTTTCGGGTCTACAAAAGCGCCCGCCGGATTGTCTTGCGTATCGCGCTTCCGGCGAGCCTCCCACGGAGTGAGTTGCGGAGCATCTCCCTCGGCGCCGTGGGTACACGGGTGACGTGTTCGTGTACGAACACATTTTTTGGCGACTCCGCTGGGGACGAAGTAAACGGTCTCCAGCCCGTTCTTGCTACGAAGAGAGCGTCATCAAGCGAATGCAATCTACAACGGTATCATGAATCTCCAAACTCCTTATGTAGATGCAAATTACGCTTATGTTGATGTTGCTAAATCCTATGATATGAGTACTGCATTGGCTATCCCTACTTCTTACTTTGTGCAAAAGCCGATGCAAAATAATCCCTATGCTTCAACTCATTATGATTTTAGCAACTTGCAGCATGTATACTCAAATCCTCATGCATCGGCAGCCCCAAAAATCCATATGCCGATGAACAACATGATGCATTCAGTTAATAAATATGAAACACCCAATGTTAGAAATTCCAGTGGCATGCAAGGGAGTGTTTCATCATTATATTCATCGGTAGTTAACACACAATATGTGAGTGCACCTCAAAGTGTGTCGATGGATAGAGGAATTGGCCAGGCTAATACTTGCTATTTGGTCAATTACCCTCAACCGTCATATGCTACATCTCATGTTACTAATTTTTCAGCACCATATGCAACTGGTGGTATTCATAATTCGGCTCCATACCTTCACAATGGTTATAGCCGAATAAGTGGAGATTCAGCGGGAGCATATGATATATACCCTAAGCGGTTGCAGAATTTCGGCAACACCTCGGTGCCGAAAGAAATAAAAATCACTAGGGGGCAATCCGATCCAGGATCAGATGATTGGACACTGATACGTGCATTTTATATCATCATTTTATACCTTATATTATCATATGGGAATGTTATTTGCACTGTTATATCAATGTTTTGCATGTTTTAGATGATTTATGGGACTTTCATACAAAGTCCCTATTTTTGGTATTTAATATCTGGGAGGCAGAATACCCCCCTTTTTTGTCTTTATTGTTTCAGGAGTTTCGCGAACCCAAATAATTAAAGGAAAAATACCACGGCAGTTTTTCTTCGGAAGAAGGGCGATGGAAAGAAGACCGAAGAGTGGAAGGCCACGAGGCCCAAAAGGGGTGGGCCCACGTGGCCAGGTACAGGGGCCGCGTGGGACCCACCAAACGGGGCCTCGGGCACTTCTTCGCCTGGGGCTTTTTATGTACGCCTTCGTCTTCCCCAAAAAAGGACGCCCTAATTTTTCCCGAATTATCTGAGGCCGTGGCGGCGGTGGAGCTCCTGATTCTCTCTGAAGGGGGTCAGATCCTGCTGCTCCGGAGCTCCAGAGAGGGGGGAAATCACCGCCATCATCATCACCTCTCCTCCTTGGCGTAGGAGGAGGCCTCTACATCAACACCATCACCATCTCCATCACCATCTCCGTGATCCACTCCCTTCCCCTCATAGTTTGAGAGTTGCCATACCCTAGATCATTGTCTTGTGCTCCTATTCATGTTTGTGATTGGGTACTTGTCATTATTTGGTGGTGAAGTATTTATTTCAGATTGTGTTGAACCCTTTATGCCACTGATTATGATCATGTTTGCATGTTGTGAGTAGTTCCCATATGTTCCTGAGGGCATAGGATGAATTGGCAATGATTTATATATAACATGTGTTGGTATTTTGTCAAGAGTTTATCTTCTATGTGATTCTATGATGGTGTTGTGCGAACGTTGACTGCACAACACTTCACCTATAAGGGCTCATAGGAGAACAACGTAGTGTAATGAATTGAGTATGACTTGGGAGGACAAGTAAGCCTAAGACGGAGTCATGCAGTTATATTATGTGGGTAGTAGTATCGGGGACCTTAGAGTGTAATGCTATGGTGGGACTTTGTGTCTTAATAATTCTTGTGCAATCATTTAATTGGCTACATGATCCATCATAAGGGGTTGTAGATTATCTATTTAGCTATGCCTAGTTATGGCTCCGCCCCAAGAAGATTAAAACTTGACAAGATATGCAACGTGTTGTTTAATAAATCTCTATGCCTCGTGATATCCATGCCGCCCTCGGGAACGCTTTCCACATATAAGTTACACACCATTTGAGCTTGTCCTCTTGCCACATAGAGGATTGGGCTCTCAACTGTTACTATTTACTTTCGACATTTTTATTATCTTTGCAATCATACAACTGAAAATCCCAAAAACATTTGCATCTTTCATTGCTTTATTTATCATTCTTTATAACCAATACCTTCAACTCCTCGTGGGTTCGACAACCTTTTCTAATTGAAAGGTACTACAATTGATCTCCTGCACTTGGGAGTCATCAAGATACTTTTCTGGCGCCGTTGCCGGGGAGCGTAGCGCTATTGGTAAGAAGTTTGGTAAGGAAACTTGAAAGCTGAATTATATTTGCTGTTTTATCTCATTGATACTATGGCATTTAAGAATCGTTCCTCGCTGCACCTTGCTCTATATGAAAGTGCTTATGCCACTACTGCTAAAGTGGTTGAAACTGTTGTGTCTAAGATACCTGAAGTGGGATTTAAAATTCCCACTGGCCATGTTGAAAGAGTTACGAAGAATATATTTTCAGGGGATGGAACTAAGTCTGCATGTGAACACATTGAAATGATTGAAGAAATATGTGGCTTATTTAGGATTCCTGGTATTTCTGAGGACTATGTGAAAAGGAAGCTATTATTTATGTCTTTATCTGGTAATGCTCGTATTTGGTTCAGGTCTTTGGATGAAGGAGCCACTACTGAATGGAGTGTATTGAGGAAGATTTTCTTTCTTAAATATTTTACTCCTAGAGAAGCTTATGAGAGCTGCTGCTATATATTTAATTTCTGGCCACATCTAGGAGAGAGTATTACTCAAGCTTGGGGGAGACTGAAGACACTCCTTCGTGAGAATCCTTGTCATGATCTTACAAAAAAACTTATATTGATAAACTTTTATGTGAGGCTACCTATGAAGCATAAGGAAATTCTGGACAATTCATCTGGTGGGAGTTTTACAAATAATACTGCAGAAGAAGCAAGGAACCTATTGGAAACTACTTCTGAAAATACTGGACACTAGGAACTTGATAAAGGTAATGAACCTTATTTTGATTATGGATATTCATGTGTGGAGAGCTTCTCTACTTCTATCTTGTTTAAAAATATGAGTGATACATTTAATCTTGATCCTCATGTTATACTTGAAATAGCTAAATCTTTTCTGAGCATATCTGTATTCCTAAAAGTGGGTTTGAAACTTATATTGAACCTGTTAAACAATTTATTGTTATTCCTAAAGTTATTAAATAGATAGAGTCAGTATCATCTGTGAGAATTGAGGAGTATGTTGAGCCACCCCCATATCCGAACCAAGTAAAGAAAAATTTACTTATTGCTGTTACTAACAAGAGTAAAAGAAGATGTCCTCAGCCATATGAACAGGCGGAAGTCAATACTCAAATTTCTGTTATCAAACAATTTAATGAAGAAGATCATGTTGATGTTTATCTATGTGAAGATGCTACTAAAATTATCAGAGGTAATTCGGCCAAGGTGGGAAAACCTATAATATCATGCTCTATTGGGACTTCAAATTATCATGGTCTATGTGATATTGGGTCAAGCATTAGTGTCATTCCATATTCTCTCTATCTTGAAATCAAGCCTGATATTGATCCTATTGTTATGGAAGAGACAGGTATGACAATTCAACTTGCTAATAAAGAATATATTAGTCCTTTTGGAATTGTTAGAGATGTTGAAGTTCTAGTTGGTAAAATAAAATATCCTGCTGATTTTATTGTGCTTGGTTGCCCTCAAGATTCATTTTGTCCTATCATTTTTGGTAGACCCTTCTTGCGTACTATTGGAGCTGAAATTAATTTGCTTAAAGAGAAAGTGTTTATTAAATGTGATAATGGAAGACTTGAGTTCAATTTTTCCAAATTTGCTGATAAACATGTTGTGAAAGAGCCAATTTCAGAAGATATAATTGAAACTCTTGCTCATATAGCTGTAGCTTCAACAGATGTTGTAGAACGTTATATGCTTAATCAAGATGAACCATTTAATGATGAGGAAAAAGAGGCTCTGGAACAAATATTATGGCAACAACCACCACAGTTACAGTTGCATATCCCACCTGATAATTTAGGAGTGTTACCACCACCAAAAGGGGATCCTAGTTTTGAATTGAAACCTTTGCCTGACAACCTGAAATATGCATATTTAGATGATAAGAACATATATCCTGTCATTATTAGTGCTAACCTTTCAGCTGAAGAAGAAGAGAAACTACTTGATGTGCTAAAAGCTCATCGACCAGCTATTGGATACTCTCTTGATGATCTTAAAGGTATAAGTCCAGCTCTATGTATGCATAAAATTAATTTGGAGGAGGATGCAAAACCTGTTGTTGATTATCAACGTCGTCTCCATCCAAAAATGAAAGAAAGTGGTAAGAAAAGAGATAATAAGACTCATGGAAGCTGGTATCATTTATCCTATAGCTGATAGTAAGTGGGTTAGTCATGTCCATTGTGTTCCTCAAAAAGGTGGAATGACTGTTGTTCCAAATGATGAGAATGAACTTGTGGCTCAACGTACTGTTGTTGGTTATAGGATGTGCATTGATTATAGGAAATTAAACAAAGCAACTAGAAAAGATCATTACCCATTGCCATTTATTGATCAAATGTTAGAAAGGTTATCTAAACACTCTCACTTTTGTTATCTAGATGGTTATTCAGGTTTCTCACAAATTCCTGTCCATGAGGACGATCAAGAAAATACCACTTTTACTTGCCCATTTGGTACATTTGCTTATAGAAGAATGCCATTCGGTTTATGTAATGCTCCTGCTACTTTTCAAAGATGCATGAATGCTATATTTGCTGATGTGGCGCCCTCGCTTAGAAAAGCAAGAACACATCATGAAATATGCTATTCCTTGGATCGAGTATGGATAGAAATTCACAAATAGATGTAATACCATGCATCAATGTCAAATAATTATTACATCGCGAGATCCATAAGTAAAATATTCTTCACAAATTGCATAGCCAAAGGCTAGCTTGAGTACAAAGTTTGGCAGCGGAAACATAAGTAGCACAGAGAGCTTCATCATCTTCATGTGCCACTGGCATTCATGTTGGTTGCAAGCTCGAAAGGCGGACGTCCTCACTCGTCATCGTAATAACCTGCAACATTAACGTTGCAGCCCAGGGAATTTGGGTCAATACCTTGTGACAGGCCGGCAAGTGATACTTTGGTGGAATATAAAATGGCAAGACTAATACTACATGCTTATTTGGCTGGTGGAGTTCAAGGCTATTGCGTAAAGCAAATTTTGTCCTACTTTTCGTAAAGCATTTCTTTCTCAAATAAGAATATGAGACACACCCATGGAACGCATCCAAGGTCTCATATACCCGTGTTCACCCATCAAATTTTATTCTGAAATTGGAATGAAGAGATCTTCTGTCGACATCCATGTTCGGTCACTCGTATTTGTCCATTACCGGGGACACGGCTAAGATCTTAGTTTTACACTCTCGAGAGTTTGTGGCACTTTCCCCACTAGACTCGATCAACCCATTCTGACCTTAACCCTCATTTAGTGAAAAGGAAAGGAGAAGACCGAGACGAGACTTTTCAGAAGTACTTTCCCGTGGTACTACTAGCGAGATCACCGTCCACCTACCCCGCTACATCTTCAGATCTCGCTGACCCAGGTCCATACAACTTACTCCGTCAAGACAGAGCCCATATGACTAGTGGTTGCACGGTCGGGCAAACAAACATGGTGTGACATTAATCTCAAACCCTGGGTGGCCATCCACAAGTGCACATACTCAGGTTCACACCATGAAAATGGGCCTAAGCAGCCACTCAACTTTGAACATCCGAAGCCATCCAATTCCACCCAGGTGGTTCATTAATTTAGTAGAATTTTCACTTAACTTACTACATCAAAACTTTCACAATTGCAGCAAGCATTTCTACTAAATTAATATAGGTACCTAGTCAATAGGATATGATCTAACAGGTTTGCATAGCATAATAATAACTGTCGCAAACCTATCATGCATACTACTAGAAAAGTCTATAATGCATACATAATAAAATAATAGGACTTTCATGAATTTGAGTATACACTTGCCTTTGAAAGTAGTCGTTGCTCACATACTCTTGCAACATAGAACGATGCTCTCCGTTAAATCTATACAATACACACATATGAGAATAAGCAACAATACAACAATCAAAAGAAACAAACATAACAACAAACATAGATAGAAACAAACTTAACTAGGTTGGTGGTCCAACTTTCAATACATGATCCAATATGCAAAATGAATCATGTATTTGGGTTAGGGTTTCCAATTATGGTCGGCATGAGAACAAGATGGCTCACCCAAAAGGGAACGAATGTCGTTGTATGTGAGGAGAAAGACAACCACAGGACATGATGTAGACAGGTAGTCGACATAGATTATCATGCATGACCTCCGGGAAGTAGTCGATGTAGTTGAGGTAGAGATGCACAAGAACGAGGCGCACGTTGTGACGCGGTTGTTGATGACACTAGACACATGGCATACTCCGGCAACGGTCTTCGACGACGCAGATGGCATGGTCTGGAGTTCGTGCAGACAACAATTTGGGATTGAAGCACGACCATGTCCTGGAGGTAGGCGGCCATTAGGAGAGCTCAGTTGTAAAACGAATTGAAGAAAAATTGAGCGTACGCGATGTACCGATCCGATGAACTCACCGAGATCTATAATAAGTCGTCGAGGGAACGGGCATTAGAGAGCTTCCCTAGGGAAAATTTCTGAACAAATACGGGACGAGATCAAATGGCATGGCGTGACACGATTGGATTGTTTTTATACACCTTGAGGGAGAACGGGATAGGAATACCAATGAGTGGCATTCGGTTCACCAAGTGGGTTTGCACAAATAAGTCCACGAAGTGGAGATACAATTGCCTGAATGGAACCTCTATCTAATTTACATCAAGTTTCGTGTTGAAGTCGAGAGGAAATAGTCGCTAGAATAGGTGGAATAGGGAGGCGAAAAGATACAGCCAGGTGTGCTGTAACATATGACCTGTACGTGCTCGTGCACGAGAAGAGGAGTGGCTCGGTCGTCGACGTGCTCGTTGCTTCAGTGGTCTCTAGGCTTCCGAGGGTTGAAGACGAGGTGCGTCACGGCGAGGCTAAGACAATGGAGGTTGCGACGTAGTCGATCTTGTCCTGGAGTAGCGGCAGGGTGCGACTGGAGTCGTCGCTCTCACCGGCGTGCTTCGGTCGAGCTCGATCTGCTTGATTGAGCTGCGGAAAAATCAAAGGAGGCGTCAAGGTGATGCGCACGAACACGAGGATGACGAGGAGACCAAAAGGGGGCGGCGCGGTGGGCTACCGTGGCCGGAGAAGGTGAAGAAAGACGGTGGCGAGGCGGAAGTCCGGCGGTAAAATTCGGCAGACTGGAAGCACAATCGAAGGGGAGAGGAGAGGGGAAAGATAGAGGGTGTCATGGGCTTCGTATAGGAAGAAACGGCACTTAAATTGGTGTAGTAATCGGCTCTGAATCGAAGCGAGCGAGATAGGCAAGAACTGTAACGGACGTGCGTTACGATCTCAAGCTTGATGGTGATGCTGATGTCATCGATGACGTCAGCGTGACGTCATCCATTTTTCTTTTTCTAATTTTCTGTTTTCTTTTATAACTTTTGATTTAGGTCTCCAAATAAAGTCAAATAAATTTTTAAAAATTTGTAAAATTCCCATTAGTCAGCATAGACATTTAGGAACTATTTTTGCTAAAAATAAAATCACCAAAATCCCCTTTTTGGTTAAATTTGCCTTATATGGCTATTTGGGAAATTCAAATTAAGGTTTATATATACCCAAAATATTTAAATAAAAACCAGAGAAATAATATGAGTAATATCATTCAAAATGATAACTCATTTTCATATTATAATAAATTAAGATAAAACATTTTTATAAAACAAGGCTTGGAAAAGTATTTAAAATATTTCCACAAAGAAATAGGGTTTATAATATCCCCATATTATTTATTTGAAAACCAAATATCCAAAGTGGAAAGTACTATTTGAAAACTCTTTTAAATATTTTATTTCCAAAACTTTAAAAGTTGAGATTGGAAGGTACGGAACATTTAATTTAAAATATAACTTTGGAAGATGTCCAAACAATCTTCTATAGAGGTTTTTCTTGATTTTTGGAGACTTTATTTAATTATTAATAAAAGTTTTAAATTTTGGTGATTTTTAAAACATTCCAAAATTTGGGATGTTATAGCTGATTATATTGAAAAGATAATGGAAGTCTTTATGGATGATTTTTCTGTGTATGGTACTTCTTTCGATAATTGCTTGTTCAATCTTAACAACGTTTTGCAGCGTTGTGAAGATCAACATTTAGTTCTCAATAGGGAGAAGTGTCACTTCATGGTTACTGAAGGAATTGTTCTAGGACATAAGATTTCTGGAGATGGAATAGAAGTTGATCCAGCCAAGATAGAAGCTATTGAGAAGCTACCATACCCAAAGGATATAAAAGGTATAAGAAGTTTTCTTGGGCATGCAGGTTTTTACCGTAGGTTCATTAAGGATTTCTCCAAAATATCAAAACCTCTAACCAATCTTTTGCAAAAGGATGTTCCTTTCTCTTTTAATGATGATTGCATTTAATCTTTTAATATTTTGAAGAATGCTTTAATAACTACTCCTATTATTCAACCTCCTAATTGGAAATTGCCCTTTGAAATTATGTGTGACGCTAGTGATTATGCAGTTGGGGCTGTTTTGGGTCAAAGGGTTGATAAGAAACTGAATGTTATTTATTATGCTAGTAGAACACTTGATGTTGCCCACAGAAATTATGCTACAACTGAAAAGGAATTTTTAGCAGTACTATTTGCTTGTGACAAGTTTAGACCTTATATTACTGATTCCAAAGTCACAATACATACTGATCATTCTGCTATTAAATACTTGATGAACAAGAAAGATGCTAAGCCTAGATTGATAAGATGGGTACTTTTATTGCAAGAATTTGATTTACACATTGTTGATAGTAAAGGAGAGGATAACCAAGTAGCTGATCATCTCTCTAGAATGGAAAATATACCTGATGATCCCAGTCCTATTAATGATAGCTTTGAATGAACAACTTGCAATTGTTAATGTATCCAGTGTTAAGGCTGCATCTCCTTGGTTCGCTAATTATGCAAATTTTATTGCTGGAAAAGTATTACCTCCACACTTTACTTATCAACAAAGAAAGAGATTCTTTTATGATCTTAGACATTATTTTTGGGATGATCCTTTCCTTTATAAGAAAAGTGTAGATGGTATTATTAGACGTTGTATACCTAAGCATGAACAACAGGCTATAATAAGAGATTGTCATGATAGTCCCTATGGAGGGCATCATGCAGGAGATCGCACAGCAGCAAAGGTATTACAATCAGGTTTCTATTGGCCTACTTTATTTAAAGATTGCCATGAATATGTTAAATCTTGTGATAAATGTCAAAGAGTAGGAAATATTGGTAGGAGAAATGAAATGCCTATGAATTATTCTCTACCACTTGAACCATTTGATGTGTGGGGTTTTGACTTTATGGGACCTTTCCCAGCTTCAAAGACAAAGCATACTCATATTTTGGTTGCAGTGGACTATGTTACAAAGTGGGTGGAGGCAATTCCAACCAAAAGTGCAGATCATGCCACATCAATGAAAATGCTCAAGGACATCATTTTCCTAAGGTTTGGTGTTCCTAGGTTTTTAATTACTGATGGTGGCTCTCATTTCATACATGGTGTTTTTAGGAAAGCATTGGCAAAATATGATGTTAACCATAGAATTGCGTCTCCTTATCACCCTCAAACAAGTGGACAGGTTGAATTAAGTAATAGGGAAATTAAACTCATTTTGGAAAAGACAGTAAATAAGTCTAGGTCTGATTGGCCAATTAAAATTAATGATGCATTATGGGCTTCTAGAACTGCCTTTAAAAATCCTATGGGAATGTCCCCTTATAAAATGGTCTATGGAAAAGCTTGTCATTTACCTGTTGAATTAGAACATAAAGCTAGATGGGCTATTAAATAATTAAACTTTGACTTTAAGACTGCAGGAGAGAAAAGAATCCTTGATTTAAACCTGCTAGATGAATGGAGGAATGAAGCCTATGAAAATGCTAAAATGTTTAAAGAGAAAGTTAAGATTTGGCATGACAACAAGATTAAGAGAAAAGAATTCAAAGTAGGAGATCAAGTTTTATTATACAACTCTCGTTTCAAGGTTTTTGCAGGAAAGCTTGCCTCAAAATGGCAGGGACCATTAGTCATACAGGAAGTGTATCGTTCAGGAGCTATCCGTCTTTACGGTGATATGAAAGGTAAACCTCATGTGGTCAATGGACAACGTCTTAAACATTATATTGCAGGAAAAAGCTTCATTGGAACAGTGGAAACATTGAATTTACAAACACCGGAAGAAATAATAGAAGGGGGTCGAGCAGTTTCAGCAACCCCAAATCAATAAAAGGTAACTTTTGTATTGGAAAGTTTCTCGGAATTACGTGAAATTTTATGGAAGTCATTTTTTATGGAAATTAACGTGTGGGGGAAGAAAACTTGACGAAACGGAGTCCCGAGGAGGGAAAGAGGTGGCCCCACGCGGCCAAGTACAGGGGCCGCGTGGGCCCACTCCTTTTCCACCTCGGAGACCCTTTTCGCCTCGTTTTCGATCCCGACGCTCAGTCTTGACCTAAAAACCCTCAATATATACCCCTCTCCGACGATCTAATCTCGCACCGAGCGTTCTCGAGCGATCTTTGTTTCTTGCTGTCTCTGTTTGCCAGGTTTTAGCCATGTCTTGCTCCGGATCCAATCTAGATGGGGAGAGCTCTACCAAGGAGGGTGTTGTGAACCACTACCTCAACTCTGTGATGGCGCCTCAGAAGACCGTGTGCTTCAAGGAAGGGGTGATGCTCGTGGAGGAGGTGAAGGCTCCCAAGACCATCGGTACCGTGGAGGAAAGACTGGACGAGCTGGAAGACAAGACCTTTCCGTGATTACAGCAGCTGCCACCCTCAGGTATAATGATCCACCTACATCTTTCCGTGATGGAAGACCCTTCCCATGGAAGATGGCTGAATGGGAGGAAGAATACGAGAAGAAGGAGGCTGCAGCAAAGGAGGGTCTGGTAGAACGTCAAGCTTGGGGGAGTTCCACCTAGTCTCTCTCTTCATTAGTCTCTTTTATCTATCTAGTCAAGGTGTGTTTCGCTTTTATCGTTTAGTTATCAATTTCGTTTAGGCTCGTGTGAGCTCATAGAGCATTATCATGTTTCCCTATCTTGTGGTTTATCAATGAATATTAAAGTATGGTGTCATCCATGGGTCTCTTGTTTTGGAGATTTATGGGTAACACTCATGCAAATGAGCGTGACATATTTAGAGGTTTCAATCACATCTTGCCTTGGACTTAATTAACTTGAGTATGTTGGACAACTGTAGAATTATATCATCAAAATATCAAATAATAAACATGAACCATTGTGATTAATATTATGATGATAGTGGCTTGATAAATGTTTAAGGTTGGGAGTTAGCCCATATGTGTTGTCACATGCAAAGCTTTCAACATGTTCCATCATTTATTCAGTTGATATCATGTACTTTTGTTTATGGATGCCTATCATGGTGAAATAATGTGGAAATATAGTAAGTTTAAATGAGTTTGTCTAAATGGTTAGAGACAAACCTGGGCCGCTAATCTAAGCCATGCATCATTCATGGTGGAAATTTACTTACATGCTATTTTGAGCTTTCTGTGATACACCCTACAATAAAAAGCTATATCAAGTGGTAAATAAAAAGGGTGTTGAGGTTGTTCATTATGTTTGTTTGTCTTGTTGTTTTGATGTGGGCTTCATCCATATGATGGGACAAGAGGTACCCCAGTTGAGGCTCTTGATAATAGCATTATTACTTACAATGATAGATAACTTAAACTTGCTTTGTTTCCCAAGATGAGTAATCATGGTGTAGGTACTTGTATTCAAGGGGCATTATGTAATTATGTTTTTTGAATTTTTTGGATTTTTTGAATTTTTCAAAAAAAATTAAAAAATTTAAGTTTTTTTTGAATTTTTTGAATTTTTTAAAAAAATTTAAGTTTTTTGAATTTTTTTGGATCTTTTGAAACTTTTGAATCTCCTTTTAAAAGTTTAAAGTTTTTGAAAAATCTGAAATTTAAAAACACACATTTATAACACATACATAACATATACACATACAAGACTTAAGAGAATTCATATGATATATATATCAATAAGAACTTGAGTAGCACAAGGGTAGGTGAAGTGGGTGGAACTAAGAAGTTAAGCGTGCTAGGGTTGGAGCAATTTGAGAATGGGAGACCTAGCGGGAAGGTATCAGTTCAAAATGTGCAAAAAATCTGAAAATAATTCAAATAATTAGGATTTTTCATATTATTTCATATTTTGATTTTTCTGAATTTTTTTGAAACTTTTTATAATTTTTTTTGCATTTTTGAATTTTTTCAGAATTCTGTGGGAATTCTGTGGCGCACCAGGCCAGGTGCGCCACAGAAATGTGAGAATTCTGTGGCGCACCAATCCAGGTGCGCCATAGAAAATATTTTTGTGGCGAGAATTCTGTGGCGCACCAATCCAGGTGCGCCACAAGGGTAGGTGAAGTGGGTGGAACTAAGAAGTTAAGCATGCTAGGGTTGGAGCAATTTGAGGATGGGTGACCTAGCGGGAAGGTATCAGTTCAAAATGTGCAAAAAATCTGAAAATAATTCAAATAATTAGGATTTTTCATATTATTTCATATTTTTGATTTTCTGAATTTTTTTGAAACTTTTTATATTTTTTTTTGCATTTTTGAATTTTTTCAGAATTCTGTGGCGCACCTGGCCTGGTGCGCCACAGAATTCGAATTCTGTGGCGCACCAATTCTGTGGCGCACCAATCCAGGTGCGCCACAGAAAATATTTTTGTGGCGAGAATTCTGTGGCGCACCCAGCAAACCTGGGGGTGCGCCACAGAATTGCAATTTGGTGCGCCACTAATAGCCCTTTCTATGGTAGTGCAAGGCGTAAATCTAACAACCGGGATTGGCGAAAAGAGAAGTTCAATGCATCACATTCATATCCTCCTTTTGGTCCGCCAATACCAATGTCATGGATACCTCCCTATGCTAAGTTATATCCATATTCATCATGGGACAGGTATGATACATGGGCACGTTATCCATCTTATTCAAGATCAACTCACCAAAATTGTGCAGCTCCAAGAAAACCATCATTTGATCAACAATCACATGTCAATGACTTTTTCAATAAAAAAGAATCGGTCCGGAGCTTAAGGGAGAAGAAAAAGGTGATCAAGCAAGTTTACCAAGTGAAAAAAGATGGTCGCAAGTGTGCTACTTCTTATTCAGTTTCAAGTAACAAAGAGCCGGTCAAATTGACCTTGGCTATTAAAGGCAAAGAGATGAAACAATTAGTTGTTGAAGATAAAAGTGCCGAATCTGAACGTACAAAACTGAAAGTGCCCAAGTTCAAGGAAGAGTTGCCAAGGCAATAACCAAAATTACAGCCGGGATTCCCACTCGGCTTATCAAGTTGGCAAGAGAGAAAACTACAAAGGCTTAGTGCTGAAGAGTTGAAAAAGAAGAATATGGCATGGATTCTTAAGGAGAGCTGCAAGGTCAATAATGATGTGCAAACTTCTGTCGCGAGGAAATTCACATGAAGAAAGAAAGAGAAGAATGAAACAAACAAGTAATTAAGCCGAAGGTTTATATCGCCCAGGAAAAATCTTTGGTTGCCACATCATTCATATTCTTCAGCCATGCCACCAATGCCTTCGTCATGGAGTTCACCACCAGGTATGATTGGTTATTCCCCATGGGATTATTTTGATCCATGGATGCATCGTAATTATTTACATCATGGAAGGGTTTTACAAAGTCACAATACATTTGATTAGTTGCATTATTATTACTAATCTAAGAGCCGAAATTCTTGGAGTTCACATTCAGATTTATCATTCCAGTGACTTATTTCGGCCATATATACTTTGGTGGATGGCTTATGCATGCCCTTGGGGCAACGATATGTGGCCGATAATTGTTTATCGCCCTAATAAATTATATTGTCATGGCCGGTGTGGTTTATTAACATCGTCCTTAGTCCTTTTGGAGATCGAGACAGGGTATGTGTTTGTTGAAAATTATGCTTCAACTTATGCTTTGATGATATTTGGCTTATCAGCTTTTAAATTTTATGAATGGCCAAATGTTAACTCTATTGTTAAGCGTCAAATTGATATTGGGCATAATATTGATATTGATCTTGTCTCTCTAATGACATGGAGATTGCATTTTGTTGGTAAAATTTCGAAACAATTGTCATTTTATTGACATTGTTTACATATTTCTTCATGGTGCTATTTTTGAAGTCTCACACCCCTTAGAATATCTTGTGGAAATAGTCAGGCCGAATATGAAGCTTTTCTATTCGTGCTAGAACTTTTATTTGCTATAGATGCTAGACATATTGAGACTTCTAGAGATTCGTTATGAGTAATGCAACAATTGTTAAAAGTTCACCCATGTTTCGACGAATCACCTATTGTTTATATTTGATATATGTCTAGGTATAATTTTCATTTTGGACTGCTTTACTATTTCTCATATGTCTAGACATGAAAATAGAAGATCAAATGAGTGGGTGCACAAACATCAGGCTATCATGTTAATCATAGTGTATCTATTATTCCCAAAGCCGATGCTCAGTTCCAATGCTCCCGAGGCCGAATTAATTATGAAATCGGCCCTAATGAAGGGTATAGTGCATGTTATGTGCCGACTCTTGTTGTTGGTTACTTGCAGAACCCGAAGGAAGTAAGTCATCCATGTGATGAAGGCTATGATATGGACGGTAGAGTTGATGTGTTCACTTGAATCTTTCGGTTATGGCTGGTGCCAAGTACACTCGAGGGGCAAATCAATGTGAACTCAAAAGACAGAAGGAAAGGAGCTCGCCATCTCATATATCAGTCACCGTTCACTGGATGCCGAATCAAGTGCCATGGAGATTATTTTAACGGTTCACCTATAGCAGCGCCTGGAGTCAGTGTTGTTCACATATCCACGGGCTGGATTCGAGTGCCTCATGCCGACTAGAGTATGTACAAGTAATCAAGCCGAATATACTTTGCCATTCTGGCTAGAATTTCTAATCATTGCAGAGGTTGCACACATCGAGGTTCACGGTAATTCGTCGCCAGTCATCTACCATATATTATCCCTCGACGAATTGTTCAAAGTTGACCTTAGTAAGTGTCTGGATTTCGTCTATGCTTTGGTTTATTTCTCAAATATCTATATATCTAGTAGGACAATTGGCTCGCCAAACGGGTTAGTGCAAACACACATCTGGTTGTCATAGCCGATGCCTTGTGTGCCAACTCAAACAAGGCGGATTCATGGCCGACTTACTTTACGAGTCCACCTATGACAAGTTATGGATGATTTCAAAAGTTGACTCGGCCAACGACGAAGGATCTAGTGCAAGCTAGATGGCTGGCTGGAGAAAATCTATGTTCTCTTATCTGCATGTTCCAAGTCAGGAGACAGATATTGTTTGGCGGAAAGCTTCGAGATGCACTTTGATCAACAATGAGTTGTGTCGCCAAACAATTGACAGTTTTCCTTTGAAATGAAGGCCAGGTGAAGATTGCTACGGGACATATACATGAAGGCATTACATCTATCATGATGCTCTCCAGCGACAAATAACTGAAAAGGCTTTACTCAAGTGCCACCAAGCCTGAGCATATATGGCCGATAGCAATTATCGCCCTTAGCATACATATGGCTGATGGAGTGTTGACATCGTGCTTAGAACAAAAGAGGCACAAGTTATTTTTGGTACGCAAGCTTTGCCAAAAAACAGGGGGGCATGTGTTGATGACCAAATTTGGCTTATAAGAAGATTCTGCCAAGATGACCTCAAATGGAAAAATAATGTGAACGAAAGTTGTGCGTATTATCGAGACGAACAACTTTGGTTTTTGGATCATCTTGATCTGAGATCATATACAACTTGTGGAGCCAAAATACAGCAGACCATCTGTTGATGATCAATTTTGGTTTAGACGAAAACAGAACGTAACTAGTACTTGTACTTGTACTAATTGGGTTCGGAATTTCAGTCAGAATAGGACGAAACAGAGCCTAACTAGTACAAGTACTAGTTGCGTTCTATGCAATTGAATCTGACTAATCCGGAGCCAATTCGAACTTATTTCGGTATGATCAACTTTAGACCCTCAAGATGACGTCGGATAGAAAATCGTTTAACATGAAAGTTCTTCGCCTTTTCGAGGCGAACAACTTTGTCTTCTGCGATATTTCGATTAGAGGTTGTTTACTACCTCAAAATCGACCCGCAATGTTCAGCCAGTTTTTAGACCGAACAGTTTTGGAAAGTTCGGGTCAAAACATCCGAATTAGACCCAAATTAGGGTTTTGGACGTAAGTCCAAGTCTTTTGCTTGCACGGAAAGTCTAGCCGCCTCTTATATACCTAGGAGGTGACGGCCGATTGAACCAACACCAATCGAACAAACACATCTACTACTTTTTCGTGTTCATCTACTTTATCTCTCTCCCTTGTATCTTTCTTCTCGTTCTTCGTCGTTCTTAAAGATTGGAGGTTGCGAATCCACGAGGATCTAGGGGCGGTCAGGCCGACCTAGAGCAGCCCATAGGCACCGTGAGCCCTGACGGGGTGCCTCCTGGGCGAGCGGGGTTTCGGGTCTACAAAAGCGCCCGCCGGATTGTCTTGCGTATCGCGCTTCCGACGAGCCTCCCACGGAGTGAGTTGCGGAGCATCTCCCTCGGCGCCGCGGGTACACGGGTGAAGTGTTCGTGTACGAACACACTTTTTGACGACTCCGCTGGGGACGAAGTAAACGGTCTCCAGCCCGTTCTTGCTACGAAGAGAGCATCATCAAGCGACTGCAATCTACAACGGTATCTTGAATCTCCAAACTCCTTATGTAGATGCAAATTACGCTTATGTTGATGTTGCTAAATCCTATGATATGAGTACTGCATTGGCTAGCCCTAGTTCTTACTTTGTGCAAAAGCCGATGCAAAATAATCCCTATGCTTCAACTCATTATGATTTTAGCAACTTGCAGCATGTATACTCAAATCCTCATGCATCGGCAGCCCCAAAAATCCATATGCCGATGAACAACATGATGCGTTCAGTTAATACATATGAAACACCCAATGTTAGAAATGTCAGTGGCATGCTGGGAGTGTTTCATCGTTATATTCATCGGCAGTTAACACACAATATGTGAGTGCACCTCAAAGTGTGTCGATGGATAGAGGAATTGGCCAGGCTAATACTTGCTATTTGGTCAATTACCCTCAACCTTCATATGCTACATCTCATGGTCATGATCAGAGGTGATAAATGGATGAATAACAATCTGGTCATAAAAGTATTTCACCGATAAAACTCAATAGCATCAACTACACAAGGCAATCAACACCGGAAAAGTGATCCCAATGAACTACAACAAGTACAACCCTAGATGTAACAGTGGAACGAAGTGGAGTTGTGGAGATGATGGTGCTGTCAGTGAGGATGATGGTGATGATGATCCCGATGATGCCCGTGGCGATGACGATGACGATGGCGACGATTTCCCCCTCCGAGAGGGAATTTCCCCAGCAGATTTCTCCCTGCCGGAGAGCTTTTCTCTCTCTGTGGTTTCCGCCCCCGAGGCGGCGGCAGAATATTTCTTCGAACCGTCCCCAGATATTTTTAGGTCAGAGGGGTGGTATACGCAAAAGGGGGGAGCCGGAGGCGACCCAGGGCAGCCAGGTGGGCCCCAGGCGCGGCCTAGAGGTGGATCGCGGCCAGGTGGCGCCTGGCGACCTGGTGGCTCCCCTCTGCCCCCTCTTCTGGCTCCTTTCGTCTTCTCGCAAAATAGTATCCCCTGATTTTTCTGGGAATTTTTGGGGTTGCAGAAATATAGTATCTTGACGGTGCTTTTTCCAGCTGATTCCGGGCTTCGGCAGTCAAATCACCAACCATCATCAAACATGCAAAATAAGATAAAATAACATAAGTATTGCATTCTAATATGAAATATAACCATGAATACCAGTAAATTATGATATAAAATAGTGATGCAAAATGGACGTATCAGCGACTAAGGGAAAAACAACGGTGTTTATGTCTACGTGATTAAAATATTACTTACATCATGCATTGTTCTTAATGCAATTGTCTGTTGCTTGCAACTTAATACGTACCGTTGGGTGACAGGCTAGATAGCGATCCCGCGGTGGACTTTTTAGGCAAAGATGCAGTTGGACTCAACGGTCTTTGTTATTTGTTGTGATGCCTACATGAATATTACCATGAACTCTTTGATTTGGCTAGATTAAATTTGTGTCATAATCTTGTCAATTGCCCAGCTGTAATTTGTTTACCCGTCATATGAGTATTTTATTTATTGGAGAGACACCATTAGTGAACCCATGGCCCCCGATCCATCCTTTTCCATTGATTACAACACACAACACTGTTTACTTGCTTTCCACCATCACTTGCTCGCTGGTTTGTTTCCATATTTTCATTCACTACACTATACGTTTAACCGCTTTGTTTTCAGCAGACCGGGAAGATTCACAACCTTCCTGCCGTTGGGGGCAAAGTATTTGTTTGAGTGTGTGCAGGTCCACGTTCGTCGACGGTTAAGCGCCAGAGATCGTTCACATGCACCTCGTTGTTGATTTCAAAGTCCTACAGGTTCAATTAAACCTTGGTTCTTCACTGAGAGAAAACTGCTACTTGCTACATCCACGCCTTTGCTTGGGGCACCACCCAACGCTACTATCACCAATCATCACTCATCGCACATGATTTTTGTCTCTTCGCACACGATTTCATAAAATTCCTCGGGGACGAACCCTTTTTTCCAATTTCCCCACTGAGCCGGTTTTCCAATTTCCCGATGAAAACAATTAATCACCCCGATGAAAATCCTTGGAGACGGACCCCTTTTTTCATTTGAGAGTTTCATTCTTATAGTTCCATGCACCCCTCCACCCCCACTAGTTCCATTTGGAGAGCTTTCATTCTTATAACCCTATGTGCATCGTTGTATGGCAATCACTACTCCTCTTAGAGTATCGACTATACGACCTCCTCTAGTATAATGGTCACCCTCTCTACAGTTTGAGCCTTTCTTTTTTTTACTGTTATGCTCTAAACGCATCACAACTCATTTTACGAGGAATTACAACGCCCGCTATCGCTAATAAAATCTCTTCCCTATCTGTTATCTCAGTACGCCAAAGCAATTAGCCAAGATGCCTCGGAGCTGGAAATCACAACAGTTCACTGATACGTCCCTAACGTATCTACAATTTTTACTGTTCATTGCTACTTTAATATCATCGTTACATGTTTGTATCATGATTTTATATCATTTTGAAACATTTTATGGAACTAACCTATTAATCCAGTGCCAAGTGTGAGTTGTTGTTTTCCGCTGTTTTTGAGTTTAAGAAAATCACATAAGAAAAAGTCGTCGGAAAATCTCAGAAAATTCTAGAAGACCTAACTTATCAGGTGGGATCAAGAGGAGGCGAGCCACAAGGTGGGCCCGTGGCATGGGGCCGCAGCCTGAGGGTGGCGCGCGGGCCCCACTGGCGTGGCCATCTTGGGCGCCGCCCCAAGCTGTCCCTTTGCATATTTATTATCGCTGACATGAAACCCTACAGGATGAACCCCTTTTCTCCCATTTTCTATACCGAGCCAAGTAATTGTGTAGATCTATGCGATTACTTTGGCCAAGTAATTGTGTTAGATATCCAAAAGGGGGTATATGCTAGATAGTGGGTTCATGCCTCATTTATTCCTAGGCAGGAGTTGATATAAATGAGTTAGGGTAAGGATGTGCTATTGCTAGTAAGGTTAAAACATCAGTGTTTGTTTCTTCGTGTTACAAATATTGTTTACATCACGTACGGTGCTTAAGACGATACTATATTGTTTCCAACTTAATACTAAGAGATGCAGTTGGATTGCGATTTCAAAGTGGAGTATTAGTTATAGAAGCGGTACCGGAGTGCAATCAATATATGTTTGACATGATGCCTACATGAATATGTGTGTTGTTCATTCTCTCATAATTGTCTAATCATAAGTTTGTCAATTGCCTAGCTGTAATTTATTTACCCAACAATTTATTATCTTTGGGGAGATACCACTAGTGAAATTATGCCCCCGTTCCTAAAAACTTGTTCTTTGATGTCCTTTTTTACTATTATCTATATACGTTTAATCTCTTTGATTTCTGAGAGACGGGAAAATTGACACCCTACCTAGAATGTTGGGAACAGGGTTGTTTTGTGTGTTGTGTGCAGATTCTACACCAAACTCTGTGAACATAACTCCTTCTGGTTCAATAAACCTTGGTTCTTATTGAGAAAAAGTTGCTGGTGTGCTACATCATCACCGTCTTGCGGTGAAGAAATTTCCAGCGCTCGACATATGTGAATTTCTGACACTGCTGTAGACATCAAGTGAATTTCTGGCGTCGTTGTCGGGAGTGCCATTTGTACCTCCACTTTACTTCCTTGTTACTAATCTCGCTTAGTTTATTTTGTGTTGCTTCCTTTTTCTTATTAGCCTATCTTCAAAATTAAAAATTCAAAAAAAAAAATTAGCAACTAGTCTTTTTCTGATGCATGCTGACATAGAAACGTAATTCCCTCTGCTTCAAAATGAAAAGAGAAAAAAAAAACACAAATTACCTGGGACGCTCATTGGAGAGAGAGAGGAGGAGGAGCGGGTGTGAAGCTGGGGCACGTGTGCGCGAGCACAGCCGTCCGTTGAACCCAGCAGACCCAAGGGCATTCCGGTCATCTCGTCCACCGGCCCCCACATTCACATGGACAAACACACCCAGTTCCTACTTCCTTCCGCTATAAACCATGCCCTCCACTGTACCGCGCCGGAAGAAAGCGGAAAAAGAAGCTGAAAATCCTCACAGCCGCTGAAGAGAAGAAGGATCCAACACTCCACAGTGTGCAGTTGCCGCCAGCCCCACCACCACCCTCACACAGTCACACACTCCGTCGCTATCGCTGCCACACACCGCCGCCACATCACTCTCTCTCTCTGTCCGCCTCTCTCCCCGATCACATGGCGACGGCGATGGGCGCGACGGCCGCCACGTACGGGGCGCCGGGGATCCCGGCGCGGCGGGCGCCCACCGCATCCGCATTCTCTCCCTGCGGCGGCGGCGGCATGCAGGGGCGTCGACGTGGTGCGGCCGGCACCGGCGGGCGGCGCATGCGCGCCGCCCTGTTCTCGCCCCGGGCCGTGTCGGACTCCCGGAACTCCCAGACGTGCCTCGATCCCGACGCCAGCACGGTGCGCGCTCGATCTCGCCCATCGAAATGGCCTTTCCTTCCATCGTACTTTTAGCCGTCCCTTTCGTTTCGTGATCAGTGCTTATTAAGTTGGAAAAAAAAAGGTTTTTTGCGCGGGTTCGTGTGCCGAGTTGGGATCTCGAAGAGATACGTTTAATTAATAATTGATTGATGCATTTGGATGAGGAAAAATGGGTGATTTCGACTTCTACGTACGCAGGAATAGTTTCTTGATTCCGCGATGGTTCTGTCGGCTGCTGGGTTGGATTTACAGTAGTAGTATACTAGTATACTAGTATATGATCCAGGAAGGAATGATAGTTTTTTTTTTTTTTTTTGAACTGAAAGGAATGATAGTTGGTGGGAGGCATAGAATTATTTTGTCCATCTGCCTTCCGTCAAATCATTTAAAATAATCGCATCAAGATCTGAAGACTGTACTACTGCTACACTAATTTACAGTTTAATTTATAAAAAACTTGTGGTAGAAGTGCAGAACCTGGGGTGTCAGTCTGTCAGTGCATGACATCTGTAGTTCTGTACTGAAGCCAGTTGTTTGGAATGTTTTGGCACGAGTTTTGTCATACCGCATCCAACTGATGAAAACCATATATCGCGACAGAGTGTTCTTGGGATCATCCTTGGCGGCGGCGCCGGGACGAGGCTGTACCCGCTGACGAAGAAGAGGGCGAAGCCTGCGGTGCCGCTGGGCGCCAACTACAGGCTCATCGACATCCCGGTCAGCAACTGCCTCAATAGCAACGTGTCCAAGATCTACGTCCTCACGCAGTTCAACTCCGCCTCGCTCAACCGCCACCTCTCCAGGGCCTACGGGAACAACATCAGCGGGTACAAGAATGAGGGGTTCGTCGAGGTTCTTGCCGCGCAGCAGAGTCCGGAGAATCCAAACTGGTTCCAGGTACGTTGGTCGGCTCGTGTTCGATCTGTCAATCTTGAGTTATTAGTTTGTCTGCTGAAAAGTTTGTACTACCAAGTAGGTCACAGATTTTTAACTTCAAATGAAAAGGAAATGAAGTTGCAATGTATATGTTGTCTGTAGTGAATCTGCATAGAGTAGGGGAGAAATAATTGATACGAACATATCAATTAATCAAACGAAATTCATGCATCATTCGCAGTTTGCACTCCGTTATACTTCTGTCACATGTGAAAGTTGAAATTTAATAAGTGGAATTTACCATTTAGAAACATATTGTTCTTAAAACAGAACTTTCAGGAGTTTTCATGAGCTTAGTGGGTCTCGTTGCTTCCTTGGACTTGAAAAATAAAGTTCACAATAACGCATAACAATAGATGCTGCCAATACCCTGAGCCCCTGCCATGCTATGTTCGTTTCATGTTGATATTCCTTAGCCATTTCATGAATCTGTGTTCTGATTCTCTTGCCTCTTCCCAAATCAGGGTACTGCTGATGCCGTGCGACAGTACTTGTGGCTGTTTGAGGAACACAATGTTATGGAGTTCCTTATTCTGGCTGGAGATCACCTGTACCGTATGGACTACCAAAAGTTCATTCAAGCACACAGAGAAACAGATGCTGATATAACTGTGGCCGCCCTGCCAATGGATGAGCAACGTGCAACTGCATTTGGCCTTATGAAAATTGATGATGAGGGGAGAATTGTTGAGTTTGCAGAAAAACCAAAAGGAGAGAAGTTGAAATCAATGATGGTATGAACATAAGGAGAATTCCCCCATCTGATTTAATAATACACCTTGAGCAGTTGAAAGCATATATGCTTCTGCAGACTGCAGTTAGTCGTTTTCAGTTAACATGTTATAATCTTGTAGGTTGATACCACCATACTGGGCCTTGATACTGAGAGGGCCAAGGAATTGCCTTATATTGCTAGCATGGGGATCTATGTTTTTAGCAAAGATGCGATGCTTCGGCTTCTCCGTGAAAATTTTCCTTCTGCAAATGACTTTGGAAGTGAGGTTATTCCCGGTGCAACAGAAATTGGAATGAGGGTATGTTACGCTCTTGATACGTGTAGTGCCTGCTATTCTTATCTTATCCAGCTCAATGCTGTAACTTTAATTTTATGAACAAGGGGGAAACCGTCCCAATTTTGTTGTAAAATCAGATGGAAAACAATACTGTAGATTTATGAGCATAAATATTCGATTCATCCAGAATTAAAGTCACGCCATATTTTGAGAGAAGTTATTTGTCTTCTCTGTAGGAACTTCGCTTGGTTTTATTTTTTTTGCTTATACTGCTATTGTGTTTGATAGGTGCAAGCTTACCTATATGATGGTTACTGGGAAGATATTGGGACTATCGAGGCATTTTACAATGCAAACTTGGGAATAACAAAGAAGCCAGTACCAGATTTCAGGTATAAATTCTACGGAAGTTAGAAGGTGCATTTTTCTTGATACACTGCATATTACTCATTTTTTGGTAAAAACCTCTTGTGTGCAGCTTCTATGACCGTTGTGCTCCAATTTATACACAATCTCGATACTTGCCTCCTTCGAAGGTTCTTGATGCCGATGTGACAGACAGTGTTATTGGTGAAGGTTGTGTTATTAACGTAAGCTGCCTTGACCTAACGCTGTGTTACCTTTCTATCGAGTTTAGCGTCTCCCGGTCCACATCATGTTTAGTACCTTTTATTATTACCCTTATCCATTGGATATCTTGTCATCGCTTAATTCTAGTTACTCATATTTTACTACACGGGCTTTCTAAACTGGTTATCTTGCATTTTTCGCCTTTTGGCCAGCACTGTACAATCAACCATTCTGTTGTTGGACTCCGTTCGTGCATATCGGAAGGCGCGGTAATAGAGGATTCCCTGCTAATGGGTGCAGACTATTATGAGGTAAAATATAATCAAACAGAACTGTAATATGGTGCCATGAAAGCATTGTGATAGCATAGTGAACATTTTTGTGCAGACGGAAAATGACAAGAAAGCCCTTTTTGAAACTGGCGGCATTCCCATCGGCATTGGAAAAAATGCACACATCAGGAAAGCAATAATCGACAAGAATGCTCGAATTGGAGAAAATGTGAAGGTATTTCGTATACATTTATATCTCTTGTCAGTAAGCCCGTATTTTATGTATCCACTGTTTAATTATTCTTTACTTTCGTGTCAAAATAAGAGGGGTCTCTAACGTCTCTATCTGAACATAAATAGATTTTCTTGGTCCTTCCAGTTTTCTGCGTGAATGATTGCAAGTGTGCAAGTATGCGACCTGCAGTACTAATTTCAAAGCTCTTCAATATCACCAAATACAAATACATTACTCTGCCAAAATGGACATATAGGCGACTAATTTTTTCTGGCTAAATCATGTGCTTGTCAAAAAAATCTTACTTTTCTAGAGATGATACTGAGTTACTGACAAAAATTATTATGCAATGTTTATTGTGGTAAGTAACGAAAAATCCTAAATGGTATGCTGCTTTACAGATAATCAATGTTGATGATGTCCAAGAAGCTTCAAGGGAGTCTGATGGATACTTTATCAAGAGTGGCATTGTCACTGTGATCAAGGACGCCTTAATTCCTAGTGGGACAGTCATATAGAGACAACCGTCATCACCTTGTATATAAGGTTTTTCCTCGCACAAACAAAAGTTTCTTATCTCGATGCTTCTTACGGCATTTGCGCACCACCAAGAATAGACATCATGATCATATATTAATTCTCTTACCATTTTGTTCTCTACCATAGCTGAATTAACTGTGCTACCAAGTGCCAGGGTGTGGCTAAATAGGTGGATAGCTAGCTGCATTTCATATATTGTTTACTTGAATGGCTTAATTCTTTCATTCTACTTTGTAATTTGACCCTGTCGCGGCGCTGCAGGTTGGCTTGCAGGCTTAAGGTGGCCTCCAATGCATCATGGTTGGTTTCTCATTCTGCGAATTCACCAAGCTCTGCATCGGCCTGGAAACGTCGCGGTGAAAGGAATAAAACGGTGGCCACAACTTGAGGCACCTTTTCTTTTTATTATTTCGCTGTTAACTAGTATATGAGCAAGATGGTCTAGAAACGCTGTTAAGTCCGAAAACTGCACCTGGAATTTTGGATGTTTTAACATGTAGGATTATGTCCTTCTGGCTTGAACGGCCAATGTTATTTCATCGCTTATGCATACTCTCCAGGCTATATATAGACCGTCTTGATATGTCAGAGACTTCTGGTACCTTGTGCACCTTTTTAGAATCAAATGTTGTGTGAAGTTCAGATGTAGCAATGTGCAACTAGGTCGCTGCACACTTCTAGATCGGCCTACTTAGAAATACTACTCCCTCAGTTTCGAATTATAAGATGTTTTAAATATTTTGACCTGGACTAAGATACGGAATAAAAATGAGTGAATCTACACATTGAAATGCGTCTTTATACGAATCGGAAAGAGAAAGCTAAAACATCTTATATCTTGAAACGGAGAGAGTGTTTGCTAAGCAACTTAGAACTAGCATGTATACTCGTCCTATTCCCGAAAACGTCTTGGCAACAGCAAATAGTTAGTCCTAATTGCTTCGTGGCGCGCGTGCGCTTTTGACTTTCACGAGCGCACGGACGTTGTGGGAAATACATGCCAGATATAGACGAATAGATGACGTCAGCACATGCGAATATATTGTAGAACTTTGAAAAATGCATAACTTTTAACAAGATTGTCCAACTTCAAATCAGCTTACACATTTCTGTTCCTCGCGACATGATCTTTGAAACTAGATCCCATATGAACGCGTTCCGATAATTATTCCGAAAAGCAACTTAAAATAGAAGTTGCTTTTACTTTCGTGATAGAAAAGCAATTTTATAATATGAAGTTGCTTTGCAAAAATATTTATCCAAATATGTCTATATGAGAATCTTGCTTCGAAGATCTAGTGAACAGAAAATTGCTTTTTCATCCAAAAAGTTCCTTTTCTACAATTGCAACTATGTATGTCGATAGACAACATTGCAAAACAAACACGACTTTCACTCATAAGGTACACAACTTGGCCATTGAATGGATTAAGAAAAAGGGCTGTCTTCATCACTTTTTTCATGTCGTGATAAAAAAAATCAACTTTATAGTAGAAATTGCTTTTTCTATGGGATAGAAAGCAAATTCGTAGTAAGAAATGTTTTTAAGAGAATTCATTTGAATATGTCTATATGACATATTTTTTATAGATCTGGTGAACAGA